>JANAVB010034417.1:208405-353107 GCA_029216955.1 Iris pallida
TATAGTCAAACCACTTGGAACTCCAATAACAACTTCAACCAAGCTTGATATTGATAAACAAGGCAAAGTCGACATACGTAGGTATCGAGGTATGATTGGTAGTTTACTTTATTTAACTGCTAGTCGTCCTGATATAATGTTTAGCATTTGCTTGTGTGCATGTTTTCAAGCTAACCCTAAGGAATCACAATTATGCACGGTTAAGCGTATCTTCCGATACCTTAAAAGCACTTCTTCTGTCGGCTTATGGCGTCCCAAAACCACTTCCTTTAACCTAACTGGTTAATCAGATGCTAATTTTGCTGGATGCAAAGTGGATAAAAAAAGTACCAGTGGTACGTGTCATCTCCTAGGCAAGGCTCTAGTCTCTTGGTTAGCAAGAAATAAAATTCTGTCGCATTATCAACATCTGAGGCTGAGTATATCGCCGCAGGACGTTGTTGTGCACAAATTTTGTGGATGAAGCAAACCCTAGAAGACTTTGGTTTACTTTACACACACATACCCATTTTCTGTGACAACACTAGTTCTTAATTTGACTAAGAATTCTGTATGTCACTCTCGCACTAAACATATTAAGGTTCGACATCATTTTTTTACAGATCATCAACAAAATGGATATATAAACCTTGTATATGTAGACAATGAGAATCAACTAGCTGATATCTTTACAAAATTATTAGTAGAAGATCATTTTAATTATTTATGTTGAGAATTAGAAATTTTAGATATCAATAATATTAATTAATTTTGTTTCATCGATTATTTTTTACTACTCAAAACCTATTTTTGGGACAAGCCTATAAAGGGTCTGTCTGTCACCACGACTACGGTCGAAGCGAAGCGGTATTTAGTTGTTCCTCGGTAAACTCCTGTTAGCTGGGACAGTACCCATGCAGCTAATCTGAAACAGTCGCTGTGTTACAAAATTTAATTTGTAAAATATTATTAATTATATTAATTAAAATTTAAAATAACTAAACTTGGAATTAAATAATTGAAAAGAGTTGATGAAAAGAAAGTGGTCTGTAAATTTATGTTTGAAAAATTACCTTACCAAAACCTCTGGCGAAGTCGGCCCAAATTCGTCCAGTGTTCGGCAGAGTCTAGTTGGTGGTATATGTATTAAGTCAGAACCGAGGGCCCCCTTCTTCTTATCTTCTCCAAAAGTCCTCAAACACAGCAGCAGCCGCCCGAGCCCCCTTCAAACTAGAACTTCTCTAAGTCCATTCTTCCAATCTACTTGGAGATTCTATCCAAACTTTGGATTCCTGCGGAGATTCTCATCCTCTACCACATACTCCAATCTTGGAAGGTATAACCATCTCCTTCCCTCTCTTTCAAGTTCTTAGTATTTCATCTTTTTTGGACACAATGCCTTTGCGTTTCAATTCATCCAAGAGGAAGATGACCACGGGTAGTGAAGAAGCTTCGTCTTCAAATCCTCACGTGGATTCACTCTTTTTCCTGGTCCAATCAGCCGACGGCGCATATAATGAGTTTTACTTTGAAACTCATGATCAATCCTTACTATGGTACGCAGATTTCTTGATGCGTAATATATGCACCGGAGCCCCGATTAAATGGACTATATTTCCTAACCACCGTCCATTCTTTGAAGCATTAGGGTTACATCATTTTGTCACAAAACAATTCCCTATCGCCACTAATGCTATTAGATTTTTTTATTGCAACTTCACATTGGACACTTTTGCTGTTAGAATTCGTGTCGATGGAATTAGTATCGAGTTCAATGATGTCCTTTTAGCAGAAATCCTTGGTATCCCAAACGAAGGTGCCCCGCTTGATTATATCACTGAATTTGATTTCCCTACAGGCACAACTCTAAGCAGTTTCAAGAACGAACTCTGTTCTCCTGCCCGTATTTATTCTGGTAAGTTCAAGGCTGTTAACTTGACCTTATTCAACTATGAGTCATACCGTATCATCTACTCCACTATCTTACCAAAATCCACCTCAAAATATGATGTTACCACCCTTGAACTATCTGTCCTTTAACATATTCTTAAGGGTATTCAATTTTTTGTCTCCAAGACTATTATTCAGATGATGGGTCGATGTCGCAGAAGGGAACGCAACCTTGCTTATGCGATGATTATCCCCCTTATTTTCCAGCATTTTGATATTGACTTATCCACTTGTGCTTTTGAGTCTGAGCCCAAGTATCTTCAACTATCACATCGCAGCGCAGCCGTCCCTCCTCCTCCTCCTCCTACTGCTCCTACTCCACCTCCTCCGGATTACCCTATGTCATTTGAGGGTGTCCATCAGCATCTCTCGAATTTATGAGCGTTTATCACTAACACATCTAGGAAACGCGAGTTCCGTAATGCCACTCGGTTTCAAGCTCTCGCCAATTCTTTTGCCAACCTCCGATTCGCTCAGACTGGATATTTCGCCAGTTTTCTTCCCCGAGATCCAACTATTTCAGGATACTACTATGAACATGAGGTGGTACGTTCTTTCTTTCAGCCTGATAACACATATGATTGGTACCATAGTTCTGGTGCTACTCCACACTCGTCTGGAGCTAGAACTTCTGGAGCTGGTCCATCCGGACATGGTGGCACTACCGGCGATGCTGATGATGATGACTCTGAGGATATGTGATCTAGATGTGATGTATTTTGTCTAGATGTTATTTAGTGAGACTTTTATTTTTGTCTATGTTTACTTGGAAATGCTCCGACATTCCAAGATATCATTTAGTACTTTATCTTTTTATTTGCACTGAGACTGTATTTGCTGAGTTGATGTACTGGACATCTTTATGCTTTTTTAGCATGTTTCTATTTTCAGCTTAGCATTATTCCTTATTTCATATTATAGCACTATATTCGTTTTATGCTTCAACATATAAACTGCGTATGAAATACATTTGTATCCCTATATTTTTTATATTTCTTCAATGTTTGTTTCTTATGCATGAATTACGGGGGAGCTTCTCTACTTGCAATTATTTTGCTAAGTGACAACAAGGGAGAAATAGGATCTAACATCTTTTGTAGGATACAAGAATTTTTTTAGGACACAGTACAATATTTTGATTCTTTTCAAATCTCAATCGATCGAGATGTTATATCGTTCAAGGTTTGTCAATTATCAAAATGGGAGAGATAGTTGGCCCATTGGTTATGGTCGAACCTGATTTTAATATTTGATCAAACTCTGTCTCGATATAAGGGCTACTTGGACTATTTGGACAACTTGGACAACTGCTAAAGAACTTCTACCTATTTGTTCAAGACCGAAGTCGATTTTGTCGTATAAGTCTGTATGCAATATAATTTTCATATTTATTGAGTCTAGGAATACTTTGTACACTAAGTCTTACTAGCAAATAGGCTACCCCAAAAAAGTTTTCAAAAAGTATTCTATGTTTTGAAAAACAATCCATTTTACAAAGCTCCTAACTGCTTAAACTTTTTAAAAAGCCAAAACCAAAATTTGCTTTTTAAAATGACCAAAAATTCAAAATAACCCTAGAAGAATTTGGCCAGAATTCGGCCCGAATTCCCCTAGTGTACGTTGGATTTTGAACTTGATCTTTCTGCAGTTACGGATGCAACGACTATTTGCTGAGATTCTCTCATAGAGTTTTGCCGAATTCTGCCCTAATTCTGTCAGAGTTCTGACTTTGGAAAACCTATAAATAGAGAAGGATTTCAATCATTTTAACTCACTCATTCACTTTTTCATCTCTTCTCTCTAAGCTTAAACGTCTTCCAAAGTGCTCTAAAGCTTTCATTTCAAATCCTAAGCCAGTTACAATCCTCTAGTCGATTTGCTAGTGCGGTACGGTCTAGAAGCTTCAGAATGATTGTAATCAGAGGCTTGATTGAAGAAAGACACTTCACAATTGAAGTTGGTCGAGTACTTCGTATCAAAGCTCGCATTGTAGAAGTTGCAAGAACTTCGTATGAAAACTTATGGTATTTTCCAATAGTGGATTCAATTGAAAGCTAGAGTTCTTCCGACTGGAATAGTCCTCACAAGAGGAAAACTAGTATACATCGTCGTCTTTGCATTTGCTTTCAGATCTTTGCCTTTACATTTATTTACTTGTGATATATATATTTTTTATGATCTTGTTGCTAACTTTTTAATTAGCTAAATTATGCTGCCTACTCTATACACCACCCTCTAGAGTATTGTGCTTTACGATTCGTTCCTACAAGAGGGGTGAGAGGAAGAGAAGAGCTCACATACCAGAGATGCTCACGACGTCGAGCGGAGGCACGCCACGGAAACATACTAGAGGTAGCGGTCCGACAGGAACTGGCCGCACGGAAGATGCTCGCCGACAGAGATGTGACAAACACAGCACGGTGGCACGGTTGAGAGAACTATAACAGCGGTACCAGGGCTTGGTCGGCACATGGGCTTGAGGTGGTGGAGGTGGTCGATGCTCTCAGTGGTGGGCGCAACTGGAGGAGCAGGCGCCAGTAAAGTCCGGGAAGGTGTCGTAGGTGTTGGAGGTTTGATGGTCGGTCGAGAAGTCGTCGGTGCTCGGGGACTGCCAGGAGGTGCACTTGGAGATGGCAGGCAGGAGGGACTCGCCGACGATCAGGGTGCTCGTCCTGGGGCAGGTTAGAGTTTATTTTCTATATGGCAATTGTGTTGGGTTGTATCGATGGTCTTTGGTGGTTTATCGTATGGTTGAATCAGCCGGGAATGGCTTACGGGCACGGAGACAGGGCGGGCGCCCTACTCTGGTAGGGTGGTGCACAGTTGCTTGTCGAGGTCGAGAATATGGTGAACCAAGGAGGGCAGGGGATCGGCTGGAGTGTCATAGTGGATTGGAAGGAATAGAGAGGCGCTGGTCGTGGCGGTGATGTTGGTTGATGGGTGAGGGTGATGCTGGTGTGGGAAGGAGTACAAAGGAGCGGGGCAGCATTCAGGGTTTATGGTGGTGGCGGCGGGGGCTCATTGTCGACAGAAGGGTGATTATAGTTTGGTTTTGGTGGCAGGTGTTTGACGTACATAGGAGGAGATGGCAGCGTTGATGGCGGTGGTCTGGTGTTCGCTTTGGTAGTCTTGGCAGTGGTAGCGGTGATAAGGTTTGACAGAGGTCGGGAGGAGACGGGTGGCTGGAAGCAGTGCTAGGGTTAGAGTTGGATGGCATGTATCGTGTTGTGATCGGGGATGAAGTGTGGGGGTGTGTCCGACACGACATGGAAGACTATATATGTAATATATTGGAAGAGTAGATACGGACACAGACACAATGCACAAGTGGTTGTAGAATTGCTATAGGGTTTGAGAAAGGTAGAGGAAAAGCCTCCCTTTATATAGGAGTCAAAACTCCTAGGATAAGGATTAACTTTCTAGAGGATAACTCATCCTTTTTAATTTAAATCAAATAAGATATTTAAAACAAATTTAGTTTTAATCCTAATCCACTACTAGATAGAAACACTAGTTTAACTCGATATGTAATATAATCAAACAATTTAAATCATATAAATTAAATCTGAATAATTGATTATCATAACAATCTAGAAATGATAGTCGGTGTCACCAATATTCGTAAAATACTTTCTTTAAATCCCATCCTTATTTAAAATCTATAGGGATACACTTTTATTATATAAATATGATTTCAAAACCATTTTTAGAACAATTTTTGAAAGACCAAAAATAACAACATATTTTATCTTTTTGATAACAAAATCTAAGAACAAATATTTTATAAAACTATTTAGTATTATAGGTTCTAACTAGTTTTCGAAATACTAAAGAAAATATTATCATAATATCTTATACGATATTTTCTTCTTTTTTATTTATTAAAGTGGAATCCCTTTCTAAACAAAATAAAATAAATAATAAAATATAATTTTGAAAAAATCTGGGAAGAGGGTTTACATCGCCTCCTCCCTCTCCTCGAGTTTCGCCTCCGCAATGGACTGCTCATTCTTCAACATCCCCGTAGCACCTACGCGCCTGCTGCGCTTGCGCCTACGCTGCGACTCACGTAGAGATGAGCACACGGGCGCATCAACTGCGCACAATGTGCCTTGCACCGATGCTGACATGCTAAGTACAAAGTGCGCCAACAAAACGCCACTTTACGCCCTTGAGCCCGAGTCCGAGTCGCTAGCTCTATAAGGGAATTATCCCATGAGCATGACAAAAAGCATTAAATGCTTCTTTGTTGGTTTAGCCTTCTTTCCACTAGAAAAATGGCCCCACATGGCACCCATGTGCCTTTCCACACTTCATGTGATCTCTCAACACAAGCTAAGCTTTTTATAGAGATATCATCCATTTTGTTTTTCTAATATGGGACTATCTTTTTAGTTTCTAAAGCAAAACACCAACAACAAGCAAAAACACCAACAATCTCCCATATATCTCTATATATGGATTGAGCGTTCCCCACAGTGACTGTCCATCATGTATTAGGATAGATGTCGCTACGACTTGAATCTTCTCGTATGGGTTAAATGACAACATGATACAAGAATGGACTAAGCCTTGAATTCTGTACCATAACTGCAATTTTTTCCACTCACATAATAACATCAACTGCGCTTCTGGCTGCACATTAAAGGCCTTGTGCCAGCCTGGTTTTGGGGTACGTATTACAAGATTTCCCTCAAGAGACGTCCTACATCTTTTTTCATACACTCTAGGTGAGTTCTTTTAAAGAGTCTTTAGCATGAAGCCTTTTGCTTCCTTGCGATGCTACACCGCTATGATATGGCCCAAGGCTGAGGCACTGTCTCATGTGGTGTCATAACACCTGTAGCATGAGGTCCAGCATCTTTATAGTGCCAAACTACCCAGCATGAAGGCTTTCGCTTCCTTGCAGTGTAATGCCATCGTGACATGGCTTGCAAAGCCGAGGCAATGTCTCATGTGGTGTCACCCACTGTAACATGAGGCCCAGCCTCTTTGTAATATTGCCTACCACTCTTTATTATATAATATTAGGCCCTCTTTCCTATGTGCGGTGCTACACCGCAGTGACTTGGCCCGAAGTCGAGGCTTTACCCTCACAAGGTACCTCATGTAGTGTCACCCCACTGTAGCATGGAGTACTGTGCTTCTTTATAGTATTGTGCTACCCGTGCTTCCTGTAAAGCACGCCAGACATCCCAGATGTCGAAAACTCATTAAGGCTTCTAAGCCATCCTCCTACTAGACTTTGTTCTTTGTAAAGAACAATCAGTAGACTACAGTGGTTTTGGGTTTATAACCCCGCAATGTCCTAAAAGGATTGCCCACTGCTCCTGATATTCTTCCAGTCAATGGTCCTTCCTTGAACTAAAAGTTAGATGCCTAGTCGATTTTTCTTTGAACTAATAGCATAAAACTTTATAGTAGAATTGCAAAGATATAATATCAGAGTGTCTTCAAGCCCATCTTACTTGCTGTGTCTTCAACCAGCTGGCGCTTGAGACCTTTGGTGAACGAATCTGCTAGATTCTCCTGACTCTGAATATCCACTACGGTAATGACTCCTCTTTTAATAAGATCATTACCGCCCTGTTCCTTAGACACACAGTCCTCTTCTTGCCATTGAAGAGGTCATTCGATGCCATCACTACAGTCATCTGGTTATTGCAGTATATCGGTACCGCCGGTATCTATGCACCAAACATTGGAAGATCATACGTAAGCTCCCAAAGCCATTCTGCTTCATCCGCTGCAGCCGCCAGTGCATAGAACTCAGATTCCATAGAAGAGTGAGACAACATAGTCTGCTTCTTCGACTTCCACTATATAGTAGCTCCACCCATGGAGAAAACATATCCTCAAGTGGACCTTTCACTCTCTACTTCTTAGCACCAGCTTGCATCACTGAAGCCTTCCACTACTTTTAGATCTCCGTAATAGTGTAATACATACTTCTGAGTCTTCTTCATAACTCTCTTTACAGCTTTCCAGTGCTCCATCCCTGGATTGCTCGTGAACCGACTCAGCATCCCTATGACGAAAGCTATGTCAAGCCTTATGGCAGTAGTCACATACATCAAACTCCCGATGATGCTAGAATACTCCAACTATCTGACGCTTTCCTTTGGATTTGATTTCAGCTTCTTGTCACACCTATACGACATATCAATCCCTAGAAGATCCTGATACCCATAGCTATAGAAGCCTAGAAAATACACTCAGCACCCTGTGCTACTCATAAGAAGCGCCAGCATTTAGATCTTCAAGTGACGCCAGTCATCAGATGGTGCCAGATATCAGATGGCGCCATACATCAAGTGGTGCTACCTGCCACGTGGCCATTTTCTTGGAGAACCTAAACAGTTATCATCATGACTGACAACACGACAATCAAGAAAAATTCGTTCAAATCCTGAGTGCGTGGCGCTCGAAGAGATTTGCTCAGACATGTCAGATCCGTCATTAATGACCAACAGCTGTCTCGTACCATATGCAATTGGTACGAGATGATCATTAGTATCATATCAGTTAGTGGCGCCACTCAGCAAGTAGCGCCTGGCGCTACGTAGCAGTGGGCGCCATTTGATCAAATCATTTTGAAGCAGTTAGATTACGTAGCACACATGCCACTAATCGCGAAGAACGTGTACATGACACTGCCCATGACCAAGCACATATCAATCACAACATGCTAGGCATCCAAGCTGTTAAACTACCCGTTCATGCTAAGGGGTGAATGGTGTAACACTTGCAGCGTGCGCCAATCAGGATAACTACTTAACAACTACTTCTAGAACTTTGTAAATAGAGTTTCAATTTACTTGCAAAGCATCACTAATGATTATAATCTCCTGAGCACTTGCTACAACACTCTCCAAAGGCTGTCTTCGATATCATATCGTCCAAGGGATAAAGTGATCGTTGATCAGATTCCTATAGTTGCACTTTCCCATAAATCAATTATACTCTTATACTTTCTTTTTTTTAGTTTGTAAAGGAACACTTTTGTTTTTGCAAACAAAATGGCGACTCTGCTGGGGATGACTTTCTCCTTTGACGAGAAAGTGATAACTCAATGCGATGTTGTGTCGGTCGGAAAGACGCAGAAGATATTGGTCGTAAAAGTCGACCAAACTGCCTTTGAAGCAATGATTGGCACAGGGGTGCCAAGTGCACCACTGTTGCTGCCAAGAATAGGGTGCATGCCATCTGGACTCCAAAGTCCTCCTCCAGTGCACCAATCAATGCTGCGGCCCCAGTCATGGAGAAAATTTCTGTAGCTACTTCTCCCTCTTTACCAATTCTGAAATTGGTAGAGGTTACTCTTTCTTTATTCCCAGTTCTAAACTCGGTGGAGGGTGCGCCAACCAATGCTCAGGCGTCAATCAGGAGACAGTGCCGTCAGGCCACTCATTCTTTCTTCCCAGTTCTAAACTCGGTGGAGGGTGCACCAGTCAATGCTCAAGCGCCAATCAGGAGATAGCGCCGCCAGGCCACTCCTTCTTCCTCCCTAGTTCTAAACTTGGTGGAGAAATTACTGACTTCTGCCCCTGTGCAGAACAAAGGAAAGCGCCTATGGCCTTTCCTTATCATTGTCCAGTCCTGGACTTAGTGGAAAATGTATCTGATTGTGCCCATGTGCCAATCAATGCAAGAATGCTTCTGAATATAGAGCCTACTCTTCTTGGCAAAGACAGTCAAATCAATGCCAAGAGACTAGATTCAGCTCGAAGTTCATCTTTTGTTGCTCAACTGTGTCATGCCAAACGTTCTGAAAAATGGTGCACAGAACAACAGGACATTCTTTCCACTCCTCATTGCCAGCGCCAGTCAAGCCAGAGCCAAGACCTGCCCACCATATACATTTTAAGAACAAAGTAGGGTAAATTGAAGGTGTCTAAGATAGATAGTCAAGTGGCGCACAACCCTTACATGCGAACCTACCTTAACCAGCGCAGAACAATATCAAGCATGCATCAAGAACAACCTGCACCAGCTGCCAAGTTACGCATAAGAGGAGTTTCTCGAATCAAGAATCCTCTCACCTATGCCAATAAAGTCAGTACTTCTCTATACACACAGGAAACAGGGCACCTCGAGAATCAGAATCTTGTTCCTAACATCATTAAGGAATATGTACCTCCGACTTCTCCTTATCATATCACAGTAATAGATCTCTACGAACTTCTTGTACAAAAGCAGAAGATCGCAGGACCGTTTCATCCATCTGCAATTCTGCATCAAGAATATCACTGTAATCACCACCACGAAGTAGTGATCAAATGTTGCTGCCAGTCAGCTAAACGGTCTTTCTTCGACCGTTTGAACTACACTCAAACTCCTAAACTTGTGATAGTGGATGAAGATGAACTGTTGTATGCTTCAGTCAACATGATATCTCAAAGTACTAGGGGTAGAAAACGTCCAAGACGTAATGCAGCCCACATCCCTAGTCAATAATACCTTGATCAGATCCGTGTGTAACACCCAATTTTTCAGATGAGGGCAATTTTGAAATTTTGTAATTATAATTATTAATTATTGATATTTATTTTATATTATGATTTTTGGTGATTTTTAATTATTTTTAAACTATTTAAAAACTGCTTTAAGTTATGACTTATGATTTTGACGTGCTGCTAGTGAAATCCTAATGACTGCATGACCTAGAGCCTAACCATGTCATTAGGATATTTAATTATCATTTTTTAGCCTAGGGATAATTTGGTCATTTTGGCTTTTTGAATTTTTAATTAATTTAATGAATTGGTAAATTCCTAGTTGGGCTTTGAGTTGTTGAGGCCTAGTGGACTAGCCTAGAGCCTAACCCTAGATATGGTAACCCTAGCCTAACTTGAGTTAACCCATTTTAGTTATTAGAGATTGGTTTTAGAATGAGGGGATTTGGTTTAGTGAAATTAAGTCATGACTTATGGTTTAATGCGATGACTTGTGATTTAATAACTTGTGACTTAAGCCTTTGGCCCATGACTTAAGCCCAAACCCCAACAAGCCCACCCATGGCAGCCAACCTAGGGTTCCACACCCCTATTTAATGCCCCTTCCATTTGTTCTTGCCTCTTTTATTATTTTTTTTCTCAAGCTTGGAGAAAGAGGTATGGCCATCTTCCCCAATCCTTAACTTTCCCATTTTAACTCCTTTTTGGCTCAAACCACTTGCATTAGATTCTAATTGTCTCCCTCTTGCTGTTCATGGAGGATAATCCCAGTCTTGGGGAAATTTGGAGAGTTTGGCTAATAAGGAGAAACCCCCCCTTTTGGAGCTTTTCATTGGAAATTGAACACATAGGTAAATCCCTATTCCCTCCACCAAATTTTGTTTTCTTTGCATGGATAGGAAGCCCTAGGTGTCCCCTAGCCGTAGGTATTGGTTTTGTGTCGATTCGTGTTCGTTTGGTGTCCGTATCAGACACGTATCTTGGTATATATGCATGTGTTTGTGAAAATGCCACAAAGGATTTATTTTTCATATTTTTGAATTCTAATTTCATGGATCTCTAGATCTAGGTATGTGTAGCAATGTTTGTGAAGACTGAGATTATTTTTGTGTCTTTTTTGTGTCGGGATTGGACACGCACACACGCGCAGCAGGCTGCGTACAGTTCCCTGCTGCTCGGGCACTGTAGCGGACAAGACACGGCACGTGACACCACAAAAATTTGTGGTGTCGTACCGGCAATCACTGACACAGCACACACAAAATTTTAGGCAATTTCATTGAGCGGATTGGGAGAAATTCCACCCGCACTGAATTTGCACACTCACACGCGCGCGCACAGACACGCCCCGATACGCGTCTCGTGCACGCGACACGCCCTACGTAGACACGATACAGACACACGAGCATGTTCCCTATCCTTGGCGCACCCTGGGACACGAGCACGAGCCCTATGGTGTCGTGTGTCGTGTCCTAGCACGCTCTGCACCTCTGCACGAGGAGTGTTGTGCACTATTTTCTGATAAGTTTATTTTTCTCCCTTGGATACGCTCGTATCCGGTTTTCAGGACACGAATACGCACCCCTGACATGATCACATATGGGTACACCTCTGTACACGAGTTTTGGGTTCCATTGGGTTTTTGATTTTCGAATTTGGGCTTTTCATGTTTCAGTCATTGTTTTGTTGAGTTTAATGAACTGATACATATACTGTTTTCAAGATTCTGAATTTAGATTCTATGTAAACTGATTTTCTGATGTTTTATTTACCATTTTGATTCCTATACATGTGTATTAGTTCCTACTGGATAGGATTTACATATTGGTTTAGGTTTTATGTTCAAGTATGGATTTTTGGGTGTGGGAATGGTCTGTCATTGATCTATCAACCATTTTCCTGAGATACACAGGTCTATATGTGTACACAAACACACTGAGACACATGACCACACATGGTCTTAACTGTTACACACCAATACACACACACACAGGCATTACTTGCCAACTTCATGTATGACCCACACACATCTTCACACACATTGTTGGTTATTAGCTTGAGATTTACCCATATTGACACTATTTCCTACACACACTTGGTACACTTGAATCACATGCTCAACCACACACACATTGATCCTTAAACTGAGATTGGGTTGGATGCCTGAGTTTGAATTTCAAGTAAGCCTGAGATTTGTTTGATGTTAAAAACTAAGTTTTGGATAGAGTTTGGTTTTACCTTGATTCTCAGGTTTCATAGCATTTGTTTGGGATACATAATAGTGTTTTCTCAGGTTTTGGCATTCCCAGTTGGAGTGGTTAGGAAGACTTGAACCCAGCCCCATTCATAATTTTTTGTATCAGAATTTTGATAGGAGAGAGTCTCTGTCTAGGTGGGTTTGTATCATAGGTTTAGGCAGTAGCAGTAGAAGGCAGTAGTGGGCATTGCATTGCATTGCCTTGGCTTGCCTGGCTTTTTATTTGCAGCATTGCATTGCATTGCAGTGGCATAGCAGCAGCTTTGGCTGCCTTGGCTTTGCATTGCAGAACCTTAGCAGCAGTTGCAGCAGCTTGCAAATACAGCAGCAGGCAGTGGCATAGCAGCAGCAGTAGGTAGCAGTAACATTGGCCATAGGCCAATGTTCAGGCAGTGGGTGCAGGCTAGGGGCCTGTACCGGCAGGAGGCAGTGGGTGTGTGTGTTTGTATAGGTGATGTGAGGTTTTTCTGATACCTGTCATGAATGACAGTCCCATAGTGATTAGTTATCTAGGTATATATATTTGTGTATAGGAACATGTGACTTGGTTATACATTTGTAGAGTGGGTGTGAGAGTGAGTTGGTTAGGACTGTTAGTTGTTAGAAGTGTTAGGCTTGTGATAGGCTTAGGAGTTTGTTAGCCTATAGGACTTAGAGTTTGGGTTAGGCTTATTTGCTTGAGGTTAGAGTAATGGGTAGTATAGTGATATAGCTTTAGGATTTTGTAGTTAGGCTTTAGGCCCTAGTGGTTTAAGATTGTTAGTAGGATATTACCTATAGCCTATAGGTAGATGTATGTATGTGTGAGATACCTTAGCCTTGGGTTGGTATGCACATTATTATAGGATATGGTATCCTAGTTTACTAGCCTATGGATTAGTTGATATTGCACTTATATAGGTATAGATATGTGATACATAGGATTCATGAGATGGTTTATGCTTGAGCTAGAGGTTGTGAGCTTAGTTAATGTAGGATTTAGGTTGATGCCATACCATATATAGGTAATATACCTTTAGTATATGATATGAGTTATAGTTTGGTTAGCTTATAAGATTTGCTTGGGTAGAGTTGACTAGATGGTTAACCCTAGAATGACCTAGTTGACTAGAGTTTGACTTGAATTGACCCAGAGTTGACCAAGTTTGACTTGGACCTAGTTTGACCTAGACAATTGACCAGATTTGACTTAGAGTTGATTTTGACCTAGATTGGCTTAGAAATCATGTAGATTATATCATAAACATTATTTGTCTTATTTTTAAACACATTATAACCTATATTTCTCTGTTTAGGACATTGTGACTCTGTTGCAGACATCTGACATTATACTACTCATTTCAGAGTATCAGACGAGTACATTCTCTGATAGTTCTCTCATTTACTTGTCAATTACTGTACTTCAGTTCTAGTTAGTTGTATACGATTCTCTGTTACAACACGTATGGATATTCTGGATTCATGTATACGACACACATTAATTTTCTGGCCTCTATTACTGGTATCATCATTTCTGGCTTCTATTACTGGAATCACCTACTGGAATCATCCTGGAATCATTTACTGGTATCATTATATTTTGGCTGGACTCATCTTGAATTATTGTGTCGAATTTCTGGATTCACTTGCTGGGAGGGGAAATACTTGAGTAAGACATGTAGACATACCCCATTTCTGGAATCACCCTATGCTGGAATCAAACTGGAATGATAGCCATCTCACACCCGGCCAGGTGTGTGATGTACCGGATTACCCATAGCCGTTTACATATCAATCTCAGTATTTTAAAACATACTGCTAGAGTATAGGCTGGACTCACCCTGGAATCATTGATCACTATGACTAGAATCGTCCCTTACTGGATTCATCTTGTATTAGATTCATCTTGTACTGGACTTACATTGGAGTTACACTTGTCTACAATGCTGTCTGGACTCTGAATCATATTACCCTTGTTCAGGTAGTTCTATTTTTACAGTCTTCATTGCTATGATTCTCCTCTTGTTTAGTTATTTACTTTCCTTGTACTTTATCTGTCTTTCTTACCATCACCTGAATATAAACTGCCATATTCATCTATACAACTGTCTATAACTGCTGTATAGTTCTTTGTCATTTACTTGGGTTTTCTAGATGAGATTGTGCTCGTTCCTGTCCTGACTAGACCTGTTAAAATTTTTATAGATGATTGCCCTGAGGACACATGCCCTACGTATTATGGACCCTGAGACGGGATGGCTACCTTGGGCCCCGACACTCAGGAGTGATCGAGATTTAGTTTAGTAGACTTGCATTTGTTTTCATTTACAGCTTGTTGTATAGAATTGAGTTTTGAGATGTATCTGAGATTGTTCGAGATGTTGTTATTATTTCAGTAGTTATTGTTGTCTTCAATTTCTTAGTCATATTTCTGTGTTATCTTATCGTGCTTAGACTGTAATTGAGTTACACCATATCTTATACTTGTCCTCCGTTCGGAGTTGATCATGATGAGTACATTATATACTACATGAGTTGATGGTTAGTTAGAGACTTAAAACAGCGTTCTACCGCCGACACTGTGGCGTAGGCTGGGCGCTGTTATGGACTCGTACCCTCACAGTGGGTACGGGTCGTGACATGTTTTTAGTGGTGGCCCATGCAGGTCGAGTTTATGTAGTGGTATTCGAACTTGAGTATCACTACAGCCTGCGATAGGAACTAAGGAATAGGCTTTAGCAGAGAGGTTACTCAAATCAGTTAAGACTACTTGAGAGATTCCTAGACGACCCTTGAGAATCTCATTATGAACTTTGATTTGAAAAATCATTTTCCTCTTGTTTTGATTCACCTTCACTCCTTGATGTTTAAAGGATCTTAGACTATTAACTTCCTTCATCGTTATCCTTACTTATATTTTGTCTATCTTATGTTGCTAAATTAGCACCAGTTTTGCAAGCTTATCTCTTTCGAGCTTGATCATGACATATTTTATTGGGGGCTGGCACCCATTAACATATTGTCTAATCAGAACCGGTGCATGATGGTCTGATCAACCTATTGCACTTTGGTTCGCTTTTCATATATTATTCTATGTGGAGGGAGACATAGTTAAATTTGCCCTAGAGTCTCATCCACAACAGCTTTGGCAATTCTCTTTTGAATTATTTCCATCGCCTATGAACCACGTATTGTACTTAATAACATCGCCTTTGAACTCTTTATTGTTTTGCCTTTTATATATTTCAGATAGAAAAGGTACTGTACTTGATAGATCAACCCAAGGTATCATGTTTAGTTTCCCTATCCAAAGGAAGAAATTGCCTTATTTCTATATCCTTGTATCATCATTTAAATTCTAATTCTTTGATCGTGAGCAGTTGACCGGGTCATCCTCCTTATCATCCAGTGTTTGGGGTCTTATTCAATTGAATAAATTCAATTGTGACATGGATATCAAATCTTGGATACTCGTGCTCAGACTTCAATGACCTCGTTCTCCATCTTGTCCAAACTTCGTTATATCCTGAAATTGATCAACTTAGATCGTGCCGGGACTAAATCTTCTTTTATATATTGTATTATTGGATTTCAATGCTATTGACACTCGTGCCTTAAACCTTCGATTTTGATCATCTTTGGAAGGGTAATCCTTCATAATAAATTCCTAGTTGTCTTTACCAGTTTCATATAGGATGGTAGACTGTCCCACACCTTAATGATTTGTTGCTTCCTTATCTTTCCAGCAGGATACCCTATTGTTTGTCATTGATTGTAAAAGTACATAACAGTTTTATGGGAGGACTGAACTTAGACTCACAATATAAACTCGCTTGTACAAAGAAAGCCTAGGGACGAAAGCCTAGGTACAGCAGACTAAGTACAATTGTTTATTTTAGATTCTGAGGGATGACGATAGAGGCTCGGGAAGGCGACGGCAGCCCTGCCTTACTCCTTGGACGATCGGTATGCCGCCTTGGCTCGGGGAAGATCTGCTTGGCGTTGACGAAGAAATGCCCTTCTTTCTCTCCTCGTGTTGCTCTTCTGGCTTCTCTCTTTCTCTGTGTACTTCCTCTCTGATTATTAGGGGGGGGAGCTCTCTGTGTATACGTATCTCTCTCTGATAGTGTATATTGCCAGGGAACATATATCTTGCAAGAGAATGGCACCTTGCTATTTATAGGAATGGGGTGTGATCATTAGGATTGCAATGATTGCTTCCTGGAGATGGCGGCGGCCTGTGGATTGGTCAATCTAGGCCATTAGTTTTGAGTGTGGTGAATCTGGGCCATTGAGTGTAGATTACACCAAATCCCATCAGCAATTAATGCTGATTGGAATAAATCTTCCTTATAATGATCTTCTGATGTATGCGAATAAATTAGATTTATTCTCCTGTCACGTGTCCCAGATTTTTGGGATTTGACCCAATCTTTGATTGCAATAGATATGAAGAATTGATCGGCTTAGGATACGTGTCCTAGGAGCCATTGGGGGGATCTGAACCGCATGACGAGTGAGCCGCATATGATTTTGGGCCGCATATGGTTGGGGCCACGTGTCAGGACTGCCTGGGTAGTGGCCCTCTCATGTAGGTGATCATTACAAGCCGCATAGGGATATATCTGCCTGAGCCGCATGAAAATGGTCCTCTTGAACCGTATGAGAAGTCTTTGCTCGAGCCGCATGAGGCTGTCTCGGCCTGAGCCGCATAGAACGGATTCATTCTGAACCGCATGAGAAGTCTTTGCGTGAGCCGCATGAGGGTTTCTTGGCCTGAGCCGCATAGGACGACTTCATTCTGAACCGCATAGGAAGTCTTTGCTCGAGCCACATACGAACGCCCACGTGGCAAGGCCACGTGGCCTTTTTATGGCTCTTGGGGGATTTGTGTCAGAGATCTCTCTCTCTTCCCTAGAAGTCTGTCATTATGACAGAGTCATAATTTTTTCTTTTTGTATCAGGGCTGTCACTTTTTCAGAGTTGTCAGCCTTCAATCAATTAATGCGAAGGGGCAGAGAAGAGGACTATCCTGCCACGTGTCTTCGGAGCCGCATAGGATGCCGTATGACTCTTTGAGCCGCATGGGCTTTCTGAGACGCATGGGGTTCTTTTGGCCGCATGGGTCATTTTCTTTAATATTTTCCATGCTTCTACAGGATCCCCTTCAAAGTTTTCAATTTGCAAAATTGAAATACTTTGAATAAGAAGCATGGTCATATTTTTCTGGCCGCATATGAAACCCTGACCGCATACAGATCTTGGCCGCATAGATTGTTCAACCGCGTAAGGGGTTCAGCCGCAGGGGATTGTTCAGCCGCATAGCTTCTCGCTACGTGTGCGGGTCTTTAATTGCCTCAAATTCGTTTCAGCGCCATTTTTGTAGGGGGAATCCCAAGGGTCAGCTCATTAAATCTTTCGGATTTTACGCCCTGGGTGAATCTTGGAGACGAAACCCAAGGAGTCGGTTTCGCTCTTTATGAGGCGGCCATTGGCCCACGTGTCCTCCTTCTCCCGTCCTCCTATAAATAGGAGGAGTTTGAAGAGAGAGAGAGGGCTTCTTTATTTTCTTTCTTTTTCCTCAAAACTTTCCCTATCTCGATTGCCCTTCCCCTCTTCGATAATTAATGGCTCCCAAGAAGACCGTGGCAGCAAAGGACAAGAAGGCAGCCTCTACTTCCGCCTCGGCTGCGGCTGCTACTCCTTCGGTCGTCGTACCTGATGATCATCCTGACATTCACCTCCCCATTACTGGTAAGGACAATGTATGAGTTAAAGAACCCTAACTGTCATGGCTACGTTGCATACTTTATGTACGAGTCTTTGTAAATCGTATGTTCACCCTACGGCTGAGCTGTGAGCCGCATAAGAAAACCACCGTGTCCGCATACGCGCTTCATCGACGAAGCCGCATAAGCGACACTAAACCGCATAGACTTTTATTGCACGGAGCCGCATAAGTGTTCTTCTGAGCTTGAGCCGCATGAGGCTTTTTGGAGCCGCATAAGACTTCAAAACCGCATAAAGCTTCATGGAGCCACATGGATGTTTTCTTGAGCCGTACGAAGCTTGAAAGGACCCAATCAGCTCTCTTCATGCCTCCGTTTAACTTACTTTTCTCTATCTTTTCTTCAGTGAATCTGCCGGTTAACGCTGCTGGAGAACTCTTGGTGGGTAGTGCTCAAGCTGCTCTCGGCTATAGGTACGACCACATTGTTCAGTATATGACGGACCAGTTTCCGAGCGATGAGCCTCTGGCTAGATTGAATGCCATCAAGAATCAGTCTTTCCATTTCCTTAATCCTATGATGAACTACGGGCAATTTGAAGGGGAGTATTTGAAGCCTGCGTTCTTTTTTGGAGATGCCTTGACCGTGGAGAACGATCATGTTCTAGAGGTGTCGGAGAATTGGAGTTTTGTCTCTAACGGGATGGCGATCTGCATCTCCCAGATGGAGCGACACTTCCCATTATCTTGGTTTAATATGCTCCCATTGGACCCGAAGATGGAGGAGACTTTAACCCTTACCAGAAGTGGGATGTTCGTGGGGAACATCCATTATAATAACAATCTGAAGTCCGTGACTGCCGGCAAGGTGCATACTAGCTGTTCTGTGACGGGGTTGGTCCCAGGTTCTTTCCTGAATGTGGCGGGCCCTAACTTCACATTTTCTACTGCCGATACTTTTATAAATTAACTTGCTCGGAAAGGCTCCTATCCCGTTGGTCGGTTGATGCTCCCTGGTTGGGTACACCCTATTCCCTCGTGGACCAATTTGTCTACTTGGATCTTGCAGAAGTATGAGGCCTTTTTATACGAGACTGGCCTTTACCACGCTATCCGAGCCACCAGTCATAGCTTGTCCGTAAGCAAGAAGCTGTTCATGTCTCTGCTGGAGATGTATAATTGCCGTACAGGGACCTTTTACACACCTGTAGGGGAATTGGGACTCGCACTCCATGAAATGCACGCGGTCTCCAAGCTTCCTTGGGGGAACGAAGCTTTTGAAGCGTATACTCCCACTAATGAGGAACTCAAAGATTTGGAACGACGGTATCCCGGCTTCGTGGCTCTTTACCAGGAGATATTGTGCCATTATAGCACATGCCATCAGATAACCCGAAAGGATAGTAACTCGGAAGGGAATGCTCCCCATACCAAGGACTGGGTGCAATATCTCTTCCCGACAGATGCCTCAGGTCAAGTCACCTCTCGTCGCCCTCAATCTCGGGAAGCGGTTAAGGACTTGGTGTCATCGGCTAAGAGAGTTGCCACTACCAGTGACAGATTCGGGAGCAAGACTGACGCTTTCGGTTACTTTTACCAGAATACTCAAGAGTTGTCCGAGAAAGCGCTTCTGGCAGGATTTTTGATGATCTGGCTACGAAATTGTGTAGTCTCGGGAGGAGCCGGTTCTATTGAGAGAATTAGTCGTAACTTTATCCTTTCGGCTGTGAAGTTAGTTTTGCGAATCAGGCTAGCTCTCCTCCCGGCCATGGTGTGTAGCATACACCGTGGCCTTCGTACCTTCACGTCTAAAGTCATTGCTCGCGACATGACCAAGGATTTTGAACGAACTGAGTTACCTTATCACTATTTGATGGGGTGGCTGCTGATACATTATCCGTCTTTGATGAGACCGGGCTCTGAAGACGGTGTGACTGACGATGACGCATTTATCTTCCGCTATCGTGACGAGCCTTAGGAATGTGAGATCATGCGGGCTTGGCGGATGGCCTTGGCAAGGGCAGATAAGTATCATATTTTCGTATCCGTCCCTCGCTTTACCGCCAGGGACATAGAGGCTGTACATATTGACGGTATCGCGCCTCCTCAGCTTCTGGATGGCCAGATGCTCTTATGGCTGCATAACATCTGTCCCGCACATCTGGTGTATCGTAATCGCAATACTGTCTTTTTGGAGCCTTATCTGCCTAGCAGGTTTGCCCGACAGTTTAGATACAGCCAACTTTGTCTAGACAGCCCCAGTTCTTGTCTGGGTTATGAAGGTAGCCTTCTTGATGGTATCAGGGCTTGGCAATATTATGATTCATTCCATACTCGTACCATTTTCTCGGTCCCCGCCATTAAGGAGTCAGTAGAGATCTTGTATATGGCGGCTCTGTATCATGTTATGGCGAACAAACCCCCGGTCGGTTTTAACCCAGGTACCAGTTTTATTGTTGGTACCGGTCTGGAGGAAGGCTCTCAAGGGGCCAAGAAAAGAAAAACTAGAGCCGAAGTGCCAGATTTGGATTCCGCTGCCGAGGGTGATGAGGGCAACGAGCATGATAAAGATGACTCTATCCTTCTAGGGGTAGAAGCAGAGGTGGGTCAGCAGCACGTTTTGTCAGATAAGATGTTGGGGGATCAGTCCGTCGTTGCGCCTGGTCCTACTCTGAAACGTAGCAGGCAAGTTTCTCCTGTTGGCAGTGTTTCTCGATCCCGGAAGCTGGTTGCGACTAAGCACCGCACGCTAGCCATAAAAGAAAGTGGAGAAGAAGTCAACCCTGCGTCAGAGGTAGCAAAACCGCTCTCGATTCCTTCTTCCTTCTTTCCTTCGAGTTTCAATTCTAATCGTCTTCGTTCCCTCTTTTAGGTGTCAGAAGAAGAAGAAGAGTTTCAAGATGTCGAAGCGGTGACCGAGAATGACGGGGACTCCCGTGAGCCTGTTCCTTTTCAAGAGGACGCAGATCAATCTGTATCCCCCTTCAAGGTAACGAGGGCAGAGGACGTGACTGAGTTTAACTCGGGGATCGCGGGTGAGGGGACCATGCCAGTTGTGGATGAGCTGCAGCCTTCATGCCCCTCTCCTGGTAAGATTAGCCGAATCTTAACCTGTGAGAAAGCCTATCTGCTCTATCATCATGTCCTTCGAGTTACGTCGATTGATTGTTATTCTGGACATTCAGGTCCTGCTCCTCCAGTGCCGAGGATGGGCGTCGTTAAGACAACCCCAACCGAAGGGGCATCGGTGGAGAAGGGTGTACCTCCTCACCGTCCGACTTGTCTTGATGGGCCTTCTGGGGGCTCGAGTTTAATGGGCCAGTCATCGGGGCAGTCGGAGCAGGAAACGATGGTCCTTGCGTCATCCTCTGCTCCAGTGGCTTCGAGAATCGACCTTTCTGTCCTACCGAGTATCCAAGCTCTCCGGGCGGCGGAAGACAAGTTAACCGCCATTCATGCATCGTTCTACTCGGACTCCATTCCCCTGGTGGCGAGCTCTAGCGTTACTTCTCCGACATTGCCGTCCCTGCTTCCCCTGACGCTATCCTCAGCTGAAGCTCTGGACGACGCGTTGCAGGATGTGGTTGCCAGTTTTTATCGTCATTTGAAGAGGGGGATCGAGGCCGCTGTGGAAAGAGGGACCTCCTTCACTTTGGCCCGACAATGCGCCCAGGGTCAAGTAAATATCCTTAGGAATCTTCCTAGTGATGCAGGGATGGCTTCGCTTCTGGAGGCGACATTGTTGGAGGCTGATCAGCTGGTGGCCGAGCTTCGAGTATTAGGGCAGGCTGATCTGTCTGCTGTTATAAGCGAGGAGCGGGATTCCCTTGTCGCTGTTATAGAGAAGACCAGAGCTGCTCGGGATAAGACCAGACCGGCCATACTGAAGGATCTCAGAGACTTATCTGATCGGTATGATCAATTGAGTTACGCGAATGAAAATGTTATGGCTCGGGAGGAGTCTGTCTCTCGTGAAATTACTGAGACACGGGAGCAGATCCTTGCGCTTCAGAAGAAGTTGACTTTCTTGGAGTCTGAACTCGAGACTGCCCGCAATGACAGGGGGCTAATTGTTCAGGAGGCTGACAGGGTTACTCAAGCTTCGACTGACCTGGAGACTGTCTTGAAGAAATTGGAAGATGTCTGTCAGGCGCTCCTGGGCTTGGACAATGAGGAGCGGTTACTCCAGGAGGCCGAGCGTCGCGCTCGGCAACGGATTGAGCGGGGGACTTCCTCAGTAAGGAACCGCCTCCTAGAATTGAGTAATACTGAAATGTAGTTGGCCTTTTCTTTTCCCCCTTTTTTTGAAAGGGACGTGGTCCCGAAATATGTAATACTTCTTTTCTTCCTTCAAATAAAGAGTACTTTCAATTCTACCCTTTATTTGTATTGCTTGCTGCGCCTGTGATATTGTGGTGATGTTCTCCCCCGCATAGGGGATATATTTGTGGACCTGTTACCCATGGCGTACTTTGGTTTTAGGTAGAGATAACAAGTTTTGGTCAGGGTACCTGAAGCGGCTATGGCAAAGTGGTCATGGGTGCTCTTGGTATTGAGAAAAGAAATGCCGTAGAGCAGCTGGACTCCTGGGGCATAATGAGATGGTAGGTTTGTGTTAAGAAACTTAGCTGAGGATATTTGTGGGCCTATTATCCTTGGCGTACCTTGGTTTAAGATACGGATAATAGGATGAAGGGGAACTGACGTACTTGCTCAGAGGTAATGAGGACATGGCAAGCAGGAAAGTTTTTTGTAGAGTTTTCCTACTAAGAGGCAATGAGCACATGGCAGGAGTGAACTCGACGGAGGATATTGGTGGTCAACAGAGGACATTTGTGGTCAACAGAGGACATTTGTGGTCAACAGAGGACATTTGTGGTCAACAGAGGACGTTTGTGGTCAACAGAGGACGTTTGTGGACCTATTACCCTTGACGTACTCCGGTTGTGGGTACAGATAATAGGTCGAAAGGGGATCATCATACTTACTCAGAGGTAATGAGGACATGGCAAGTATAAAGGTTTCTTCGACGGAGCCTTCCCATTCAGAGGTAATGAGGACATGATAGGAGTGGGCTCAATGAAGGAGGGCACATAGAACGACTCAGAGGTAATGAGGACATGGAAGTTCTATGTAAGGGATGATTTGTTTTTGACGGAAGTAAAACGACTCAGAGGTAATGAGGACATGGCCGTTTTGAAAATTTGTGGATCGATTACCCTTTTTGTGCACTGAAAGTGCGGGTATTGGATCATGGGGGAGGATCTCCTCCAGGAAGGAAGTTCAGAGGTATGATCATACATAACTTCTTATCTGAAAGAGTGACCGGGATGTGAGTTCAGAGGCACCAACGGGTACATGACCCGAGAATCTGGAGAATGGTGAGTGTGAGTTCAGCGGTACCAGCGGGTACATGACTCGAAAATCTGACAAACTATGAGGGTGAGTTCAGTGGTATCAGCGGATACGTGACTCAAAAACCAGCGGGTACGTGACTCAATAATCTGGAGAATTTTGTTTAGACATAGTATTTCTTCAGGAACTTGCCGTTGACGGGCAACATAAGCAAGTCTCCGTTTTGCTTAGCGAGGCGGTAAGCACCGTTGGAGAATACGGCCTCGATGACAAATGGACCTTCCCATTTTGGTTGGAACTTGCCGGCGGTCTTGTGAGTCATGACCATTGGCCTCCGGACTGCCAGAACAAGATCGCCCACTTGGAATGTTCTGATTTTGACCTTCTTGTTGAAGGCTCCTGAGATGCGTGCTTGGTATAGCTCGATCCTTTGCTGAGCTAGGAGGCGCTTTTCATCTAAGGCCTCCAACTCTTGTAGTCGACGTCGGTAGTTATTATCCATCGTCAATTGATATGTAAGGGCGACGCGGAGCGAGGGTATTTGAGTCTCTAATGGGAGAACTGCCTCACTCCCGTATACTAGAGAGAATGGTGTATTCCCGGTGGCTGTTCGAACTGTGGTGCGATAAGCCCATAAGCATTCGCCGAGCTTCTCGTTCCAGTCGCGTTTGTTGGAGGAGACAAACTTCTTGAGGAGTTTGATGATTATTTTGTTGAATGCCTCTGCCAACCCGTTCGCCGCTGGGTTGTACGGTGTCGAAGCGACATTCTGAATACGGTGCTTATCGCAAAATCGATAGAATGCGTGGCTTGCAAACTGCGGACCATTATCATAGATAATCTTTCGGGGCAGTCCAAAGCGATAGATGACGTGATGCTTAAGGAAGCTTATCACGTTTGAAGTCTTAACTTCTGCGAGTGGGACCGCTTCCCCCATTTGGAGAAGTAATCAGTGATCGCAAGTATGAAGCGATGTCCTCGGGAGGAAGGTGGGGTGATTGGACCAATGATATCCATTCCCCATGCTTCGAATGGCCAGAACGCCACTGTCGGATATAGAAACTCGGATGGTTGGTGAATGAAATCCACGTGGACCTGGCAGGCTTTGCATAATCTATCGTATCTGTCACCATTGTGGGCCAATAGTAGCCCATTCGGCGAAGACGGTCTTGCAATTTAGGATTGGGCTGGTGGGCCCCGCAAACACCGTCATGAGCTTCTCGTACGGCTTCTTTGGCTTCTGCGTTTGACAGACACCGGAGCAGTAATCCGTCGTAGGAGCGGCGATACAGTATTTTTGTCTCTGTATCATAGAAGAATATGAGAGAACGCCGTCTGATGGAAGTGGCTTCCTTTGGGTTCTCGGGCAGGATATCGTAGACGACGAAGTCGATGAATGGTTGCCTCCAGTCTGGGGCATCATCGATCGTCTGGGCGGAATAACTCGCCACGAATTGCACATTGTTCTTGGGACAGACCAGTTCGTGGCCTATCACATCCACTAATTGGCGATCATAGTTCGGAACTGCTAGGGAAGCGGCAAGACCAGCTAAGGCATCAGCTTCGATATTTCGGAGTCTGGGGACATATTCGATGAAGAACCCCTCGAATGATGAGATGATGTCAATCGCTATTTGGTGATAAGGGATCATGTTTTCGTGGCGGACCTCGTATGAGCCCCGGATCTGATTGATGATTAGTTGGAAGTCACCGTATGCTTCAAGGTATTCTACCCCCAGCTCTCTTGCAAGTTGGAGGCCAATGACCAGAGCGTTGTACTCGGCCACATTGTTAGAGCAGGGCTCTGTGAGGGAATAAGCGCGGTTAATCACCAATCCGGAAGGGGAGACCAGCACTACCCCGACTCCGACGACTATATTGCCTTTAGGTCCGGTCCTCGAAGCACCGTCGAAGAACATTCGCCATATAGCCTTGTGAGAGGTTGCATGTGAGTCGGCGACCTCATCTGGGATCACTTCGTATACTCTGGAGGACTCCGAGCCTGGGTGGGCTGCTAAGAAGTCTGCCAGGGCTTGACCTTTGACTGCCTTTTGGGGGACGAAGATTATATGATAAGGGGACAGCAATATTGCCCATGTAGCGAGGCGAGAGCTGAGTGCCCCTGGTTTAGTCATGAGGACCCTGAGAGGGTTGACTCGTGAGATCACATGTATCGTTTGTCCGGTGACATAGTGTCACGTTTTCTGAATGGCGAATACCAGGGCGAGGCATTCCTTCTCCACAGCGGTGTATCGGTGCTCTGGCCCAATCATCATTTGGCTGAGGTAATATATGGCTTGATCATGGCCTGCGTCGTTGTTTTGTGCCAGCAGAGCCCCGAGGGAATGTTCTATTGCTCGTACACAGAGCAGGAATGGTTTTCCAGAAACCGGGGCCACGAGGACTGGAGGGTTCGACAAATATTCTTTGATGCTGTCGAAGACGCGTTGGCATTCCTCGTCCCATACGAAAGAGACCCCTTTTTTCATGAGATGGGCGAACGGTCGACATCGCCCGGAGAGGTTGGAAATGAACCTCCTGATGTAAGCTAGCCTCCCTTGAAGGCCTCTGAGTTCGCAAAGATTTTTCGGAGGACCCATCTCCATGATTGCTTTCGTCTTCTCAGGGTCTACATGGATACCCTGTGCAGTGATGATGAAGCCCAAGAACTTCTCGCTGGATACACCCAGAAAGGACTTCGTAGGGTTCATTTTCAAATTGTGCGCTCGCATTAGGTCGAATACCGTCCTTAGATCCTGCAGATGGTCTCCCTTACAGCGACTCTTAACGGCGATGTCGTCAACATAGCACTCCACTGTCTTGCGTAGGTGGTCTCTGAAGATGATGCTCATGGCTCTTTGATATGTGGCGCCGGCATTCTTCAAACCGAAAGGCATGACTGTGTAGCAGTACGTACCAATTGGTGTTCGGAATGACGTATGCTTTTCGTCCTCAGGAGATATTTTGATTTGGTTGTACCCCGAGAAGCCATCCATGAATGACATACGTTCGAAGCCGCAGGTATTGTCGATCATGATGTCTGTGATAGGAAGGGGGAATTCATCTTTGGGGCACGCTTCATTCAGATTGCGAAAGTCGATGCAGATTCGAATCTTCCCATTCTTCTTGAGGACGGGCACTATATTGGCGACCCAATCGGGATGTTGCTCCTCACGAATGAAGCCGCTGGCTATCAGTTTGTTGACTTCGGCTTCGATCGCGTCCATGATGCCTGGACGAAAGCGTCGCTGTTGTTGCTTGACTGGCTTTGCATCTGGCCGTATGTTGAGTTTGTGAAGAGCAATATTGGGGTCTAACCCTAGCATGTCTTCATAACTCCATGCGAACACATCAATATATTCTCTGATAAGTTCCAGTAGCGATTCTCGCTCTTCATCTGTTAAGCTTTTACTGACAAAGATTGGCTTTGGAGAGGATTCGCTGTCGAGGTCGACCTGCATAACCTCATCTTCGGTAGGAGGTTCTCTCTGCTCGAACTGCTTTTTCCATTGTGTATCTAGCTGTTGGGCCCACGGCTCTAGTTTGAGGATTTCAGGAATGTCTTCGTCCTCTTCGTAAGTGTCGACGAATGCCATATTGACTGACAGGACTTGTCTAAATATGTCTCCGATGCTGGTATCCGAGTCGGAGGTTGGTGATCCGGTTGAATGTGACTACCAGTCACACTCCTCATCTGAACTCTCAGGTGTTGTCGTGGGAGTTATATACCCTAGTCCACATCGAGTTTTGCTGTAGTAGTCCCGTGGCTTGCCAGCCGGGACTGGAGGCTTCAAAGGTAGTCGTCACCCAGTGCCGTAGTTCAAGCCTGGCGCCGTCTCCAGATCATACCCCTGTTTCTGCATGAGATATTTGGATTGGAGGCTATAGAGATACAGAGGCAGTCTCCCGGCATCTGACCCAAGGTCGGCTTCCTCTATGGTGAAGGGATGCGGATCGTCTTTTCGGCCGAAGATGATTGGGTGATCCCCTCCCTCGATTATGCGATAAGCATCTTCTGCTGGAATAAGCTGGACTGTGGTGTACACATTTGTCACCTGTGTGTGTAGGTGGGTGCCTATACCATGTTCCATAGCGTACATTGTACAAAGCTTATTAAGCTCGATGTAGTTCAAAGATAGCCCTTTATTGATGGAATAAGGTATCTTTTCTAAGGGGATTACATCATCAGCGGAGGGAACATCAGTGTGGGCAGCCACATACTTGGCTAGCTCCGGTTCCTCTTCGGCTACCCCCTGTGTAAATGAAGACTGAGAGGACGACCTGGGAAGCTTGATTGTTAGTGGTTCAGTTGATGGAGCAGAGCGTGGAGTTGTTGGCAGACTAGCAACCCCCAGTTTGGCACTTGATGTGGAGCGAGGAGTGGCCGGTTCGCTAGAAGTGTCAGACCTTGCATCGGGGTGACGACCCTTCTTGGGAAGGCGTATCGTCAGTGGCCTATCGGAGGGATTGAGCTTCTCCATTTGGGGTTGACCGACTCTCGGTAGTCTGATTGTCAGTGGCCCCGTTGTGGGTCTCGGCACTTGGCCGGACCTTGGCAGCCGGATTATCATCTGTTCTTCCTGCGCCGAGAGACTGGTCGCGTCCTTCCGCAGAGTAGCATTAAGGGGTGCGGACTTGCCCGGTTTGCGAGCTTGGAGGTGGATCGTCAGAGGTCCTTCCGATCCCGTGGCCGTTTCGGTACCAGCTTGTTCCTTTCCTTCGCCAAGGTGCCTCTTCGATTTTTTGTATAGGCAGGAGTCCGAGTAGTAAGATTCGACCCCTTTGAAGGGATCGATGTCAGCAAATTCCGTCTTCACGAAGCCATATTTGTCGACATATTTGAAGCAATAGTGTAGCGTGGAAGGCACGATCATATAATCGTGTATCCATGGGCGCCCCAAGAGGATGTTGTAAGAAGTGTCTGCATCTATGACGTAGCAGGTGACTTCGGATTGGAGGTCGTCAATTTGACACTTCAGACGAATCTTCCCAATAGGGTAGCTCCTGCCCGAATTAAAACCGCTGATGGCAGTGCTTGTAGGCGTCAGGCGATGCATTGGGATGCGGAGATGATGTAGCAGACCCTTCGGGATGATGCTTATGGAAGAGCCAGGATCTATGTACATCCGATCCACCTTCACGTCGCCGATGTATCCCGTGTAGTATAGCGGGCGATCGTGTAGGTTGGTTTTGATGAGCATGTCCTGCGGAGTGAAGACGATGTTGGGCATTGCTCCCGTGTAGGCACTGTCTTGGAGATCCACGGGTGAGTCCTCCCCGGTGAGGTTGGATTGAGCCAGATAGACATCGGCATTTTGGAGCGCTTCGCTTAATGCGATACGAACGTCCTTGGAGAGCCTTAGGAGTTCGTACAGTGACAGCTTGGCCGGTGTGTTAGCCAATTGCGCTAAGATGTCAAAGTTGTAGGGCCTCTCTAGCCCTTGTGCTGCCTTTTTTCGGAGGGATTTGTCGAAGCGAGTCTCCTTCGGCCTAGGCTTGTCGGTCGTCGATGGCTGAGCCGGTCCCGGAGCATCAGTTGTAGTGGGTTGATAATTTTCAGCTGGATTGTCAACCACAGGTTGGGATTGCGCTCCGGACCGTATGACGACGGCTGTAGCTTCCTGGTTGTCTGCCGAGATTGTGTGGCAGGTTCTGACTTTTCCATTTTTTTTTGTCGGTAGAAGATGGTGTGGGCCGAGTCACTTCTGACACCAAGTCTGGATGGATCCACAAGACCTCCCCTCGTGATGTGGTGAGGGGTACTAGACCGGCAGCCTGATCTCGAGGAGGTAGAAGATTGGTAATCTCCATTGTCGCTAGAGGGACGGGAACCACCCCGTCCTGAATTTTCGTTGGAGGGAAGCTGCCGAATTGTACAGACACCATATTGGCCGCCACGGTTACCTCTTCGAAATCGATGGCTAGAGCATTTGAGTCGATGAGGTTTTGGATGTACCGTTTCAACTGGTAGCAATCGTGTGTAGCATGATGGACATAGCGATGATAATGGCAGTACTTTGGATTCTCTATCTCTGTCGGTCGCGGTTCCCGTCTTGGTGGAGGAAGCTGAATCCTATCCCCTTGTATGAGCATGTCCAAGATGGGCTTGACGTGACCGTCTTCGAAGGAGTAAGTGATTGGCGGCCATTGTTTGTCTGCTGGCTTCGGCTCAGGTTTTTGTGCTGTATCGGCCGCCATAGCCTGCTTTCCCTTGATGTCCCGATGGTTGGAGGGGCTACCCCCATTATCGTTGTTGGGACGCTTGCCCTTGTTTTCTCCTTCCGAGATGTGCAATTCCAGTTGGCGAGCCTTCTTCAGTCGTTCTTCGACGCTTGTGGCGCTGATGATGAACGTCTTCCAATCTTTGAATTGACTTTCGCCCATCCAGAGACTGATCGTTGGAAGTAGTCTCTTTTGGCAAATTTCAATTAAAGAGGAATCCGGATTTTCGGAAGGCAGCTTCATGGCGGTTTGGCGGAACCGCTCAATGTAGTTCCTTGTCAGCTCTTTCTCTCCTTGGACGACGTCCATGAGGGTAGACATTGTGACGTCCTGTCCTACCTCATAGAATCTCTCCAAGAACAAGCGCTTGAAGCTAGCAAAGGAGTGGATGCAGTTGTCTGACAGGTTGCGGTACCAGTCGAAGGCTACTCCTTCTAATGCCCCAATGAATAATCGTATGAGGATAGCGTCATCATGGGGCAGATGGTCGGTGGTAACCTCGAAGTAAGTGATGTACCGACTTGCTAAGGTCTTGCCATCATACGGGTTGATATTGAACGGCTTATATTTCGGTGGGAATGGAACATCCCTCCATTCAGCAGGGTATGGTTGCCGTATTCTGAGGTCTTGAGCATTTTCTCGGGCATGGAACATGGCTCGGAGCTCCTGAACCTCTTTTCTTACTTCTCGGGCCTCATCTGTCGCGGTAGGGGCTGTTACTTCGGGAGGATTGTTGCCCGGGTTCGGTGCTGCCGAATTCGAGTCTGCATTGACTGCGGGACCCGCGCTTATTTGGCCAGGCGTCCCTCCTTGCAGAGTTGGAAGGGCTGCTTTAATCTCGTCTACAGACTTGACCAAAGCAAGTAATATGGCTTCGAGATTGTTGATGCGTTGGCGATCACTGGAACCACTTTGATTGCTGTCTGTCATGAACACCGTCCTTGTATGATGAGAAACGGAAGGGACGGTGGAGGATATATCCTCCGAGTCATACCCATGTACCGAAAAGTCATCGGGATATGTAGGAATATTCTCTTCTGGTTCGGACTCGGAGGGAACAGTACCCCTAGCCTCAGAGCTTGCTTCGTCTTGAGAGTCATGGATGTCCTCGGAGACATCGACGTCTGTTGTACCTGATAGGAGAGTTGTTTCCCCGGGCTCGTCTTCTTGAAACATCGGATTGTTGTGGATGTTCGGAGGAGTGCTACCCTTAGTTCCCATGACCCCCAGCAATGTGGATGATGAATCTCCCATTGCAGCAGATTTCGTCTTTGAACGGGTGTGTTGGAATACTCCGGTGGAGGACAATCGTTTAGATGACAGTTTCTTAGCTGTAGTGGTTGATATCTTGGGGGTGGAGATGCTTGTCTTCTTCCCTCGGCGGGGACTTTCTGAGTGGAATTGCAGGAGACAACAGGAGGTGCCTCGTCCTTTGAGCTCGGATGCTGTAGTCTTTGGAAGACTGACGGCCGGTCTTCCGCCACTGCCGCATTGTTGCAACAGCAGTTGACGATGATTTGGGTGTAGTGACGTTCGTGTGAGGACTCTTTGTACGCTACGGCCCTTTCTCTTTCCTTGCGTTTATGGAGGATAGCCTCACGCAGGTCAGAGGAACCACTCTGTCTGTTTGCCGCCGGGGGCTGGGTTCGAGTAGTTCGGTACAACTTCCCATCAGAGGCCCGCGTGATAATCAACGGGACGCCCCGATGGTCAGAGGTTGGGGCAGCTGGCTGGGCTTGGTGAGCCCGCGCTGCCCTAGACTTCCTCCTTTTAGCACTTGCGGGTGCGTAATAGGAGGAGTCCAAGTTGAATACCATAGAGTCTGGCTTATCACTCAGGGAACCATCAGGGTCAGGACCGCATGAGAGACGGTCGAAGACTGATCGAGAGAAGCGTGGAACGGATGCTATGCGGCTAGAATTAGATACCGTACAGGCTGTCTACATGCGGTTGTCTTCTGCCGTTGGATGAGTTGTTTTTGTGCGACTGGGAGCCACGACCGTGCAGGCTGGCCGCATGCGGTTGGCAACTGTGGTCGCATAGGTTTTCTGCGAGCGATTGACTTCCACAGCCGCATGATTTTCATCCATGTGGTTGGCAACTGTAGCCGCATAAGCTATGCGGCTGACAGATGTGGCCGCATGAGTTTTCTTCATGCGGCTGGCGGATGTAGCCGCATGAGCTTTCTCCCTGCGGGTAATTCCCTTATGCGGCTCGGATCGCATAGAGTTACTCTTTGCCCCTGTAAGTCCAGTATCATAGTGTTTTCTTCTGCCGGACTTGGGGACAGCAGAGTTGTCTACGGTCCGAAGTGGGGCCGCAGGAGAGTCTTTTTCGCCGTCTTGAGCAACAGAGGGCATCCCATCGAGGGCTTGGGGAGGAGCAAATGATTTTGGCCTCCACTCTTTGTGAGCCTTCGTCCCGCGGGTGCACTTCTGAACGGGGCCAACGCTTCCTTCGGAGAGCATCTCTTCAAACGCCTGTTGGTCGAAGCAGACGACCATCTTTTGTTGCGTGGAGCCAGGTCTGTCTGCATCCGACTGCATCACCAACTCCTCAGCCGTGGAGAAGTTTGTCTCCAGCAGAGTCGCCATCGTGTTTGCCATTGATTGTAAAAGTACAGAATAGTTTTATGGGAGGACTGAACTTAGACTCACAATACAAACTCGCTTGTACAAAGAAAGCCTAGGGACGAAAGCCTAGGTACAGCAGACTAAGTACAATTGTTTATTTTAGATTCTGGGGGGTGACGATAGAGGCTCAGGGGCGACGGCAGCCCTGTCTTACTCCTTGGACGATCGGTATGCCGCCTTGGCTCGGAGAAGATCTGCTTGGCGTTGACGAAGAAATGCCCTTCTTGCTCTCCTCGTGTTGCTCTTCTGGCTTCTCTCTTTCTCTGTGTACTTCCTCTCTGATTATTAAGGGGGGGAGCTCTCTGTGTATACGTATCTCTCTCTGATAGTGTATATTACCAGGGAACGTATATCTTGCAAGGGAATGGCACCTTGCTATTTATAGGAATGGGGTATGATTATTAGGGTTGCAATGATTGCTTCCTGGAGATGGCGGCGGCCTGTGGATTGGTCAATCTAGGCCAGTAGTTTTGAGTGTGGTGAATCTGGGCCATTGAGTGTAGATTACACCAAATCCCATCAGCAATTAATGCTAATTGGAATAAATCTTCCTCATAATGATCTTCTGATGTATGCGAATAAATTAGATTTATTCTCCTGCCACATGTCCCAGATTTTTTGGATTTGACCCAATCTTTGATTGCAATAGATCTGAGGAATTGATCGACTTAGGACACGTGTCCTAGAAGCCATTGGGGGGATCTGAACCGCATGACGAGTGAGCCGTATATGATTTTGGGCCGTATATGGTTGGGGCCACGTGTCAGGACTGCCTGGGTAGTGACCCTCTCATGGAGGTGATCATTGCGAGCCGCATAGGGATACATCCGCCTGAGCCGCATGGAAATGGTCCTCTTGAACCGCATGAGAAGTCTTTGCTCGAGCCGTATGAGGCTGTCTCGGCCTGAGCCGCATAGAACGGATTCATTCTGAACCGCATGAGAAGTCTTTGCGTGAGCCGCATGAGGCTTTCTTGGCCTGAGCCGCATAGGACAACTTCATTCTGAACCGCATGGGAAGTCTTTGCTCGAGCCGCATACGAACGCCCACGTGGCAAGGCCACGTAGCCTTTTTATGGCTCTTGGGGGATTTGTGTCAGAGATCTCTCTCTCTTCCCTAGAAGTCTGTCATTATGACAGAGTCATAATTTCTTCTTTTTGTGTCAGGGCTGTCACTTTTTCAGAGTTGTCAGCCGTCAATCAATTAATGCGAAGGGGCAGAGAAGAGGACTATCATGCCACGTGTCTTCGGAGCCGCATGGGATGCCGCATGACTCTTTGAGCCGCATGGGCTTTCTGAGCCGCATGGGGTTCTTTTGGCCGCATGGGTCATTTTCTTTAATATTTTCCATGCTTCTACACCTATATTGCTTGCATGTTGATACCATGGGACTGTTTTGATCTAATATGACTAGTCCATCTAGATGAGACCTTTAACTGCTATGGTTGACCATGACTCTACATATTATTCTTCAATTGTATGAGTTAGAAATTGCTTGGAGACTTTGATTGTGGGTGGTTGACCTAGAAGTAGTACGACCGATTTAATTTCGAGGACGAAATTTTTCTAAGGTGGGTAGGATTGTAACACCCAGTTTTCCAGATGAGGGTAATTTTGAAATTTTGTAATTATAATTATTAATTATTGATATTTATTTCATATTATAATTTTTTGGTGATTTTTAATTTTTTTAAACTATTTAAAAACTGCTTTAAGTCATGACTTGTGATTTTGACGTGCTGCTAGTGAAACCCTAATGACTGCATGACCTAGAGCCTAACCATGTCATTAGGATATTTAATTATCATTTTTTTAGCCTAGGGATAATTTGGTCATTTTGGCTTTTTGAATTTTTAATTAATTTAATGAATTGGTGAATTCCTAGTTGGGCTTTGACTTGTTGAGGCCTAGTGGACTAGCCTAGAGCCTAACCCTAGCTATGGTAACCCTAGCCTAACTTGAGTTAACCCATTTTAGTCATTAGAGATTGGTTTTAGAATGAGGAGATTTGGTTTAGTGAAATTAAGTCATGACTTATGGTTTAATGCGATGACTTATGATTTAATGACTTGTGACTTAAGCCTTTGGCCCATGACTTAAGCCCAAACCCCAACAAGCCCACCCATGGCAGCCAACCTAGGGTTCCACACCCCTATTTAATGCCTCTTCCATTTGTTCTTGTCTCTTTTATTGTTTTTCTTCTCAAGCTTGGAGAAAGAGGTATGGCCATCTTCCGCAATCCATAACTTTCCTATTTTAACTCCTTTTTGGCTCAAACCACTTGCATTAGATTCTAATTGTCTCCCTCTTGCTGCTCATGGAGGATAATACCATCCTTGGGGCAATTTGGAGAGTTTAGCTAACAAGGAGAAACCTCCCTTTTTGGAGCTTTTTATTAGAAATTGAACACATTGGTAAATCCCTATTCCCTCCACCAAATTTTGTTTTCTTTGCATGGATAGGAAGCCCTAGGTGTCCCCTAGCCGTAGGTATTGGTTTTGTGTCGATTCGTGTTCGTTTGGTGTCCGTATCGGACACGTATCATGGTATATGTGCATGTGATTGTGAAAATGCCACAAAGGATTTATTTTTCATATTTTTGAATTCTAATTTCATGGATCTCTAGATCTAGGTATGTGTAGCAATGTTTGTGAAGACTGAGATTATTTTTGTGTCTTTTTTGTGTCGGGATTGGACACGCACACATGCGCAGCAGGCTGCGCACAGTGTCCTGCTGCTCGGGCACTGTAGCGGACACGACACGTTACGTGACACCACGAAAATTTGTGGAGTCGTGCGGGCAATCACTGACACAGCACACACAAAATTTCATGCGATTTTATTGAGCGGATTGGAAGAAATTCCACCCGCACTGAATTTGCACACTCACACGCGCGCACACAAACACGCCCCGATACGCGTCTCGTGCACGCGACACGCCCCACGTGGACACGATACAGACACACGAGCATGTTCCCCTATCCTTGGCGCACCCTGGGACACGAGCACGAGCCCTATGGTGTCGTGTGTCGTGTCCTAGCACGCTCTGTACCTCAGCACGAGGAGTGTTGTGCACTGTTTTCTGATAAGTTTATTTTTCTCCCTTTGACACGCTCGTATCCAGTTTTTCGGACACGAATACGCACCCCTGACACGATCACATATGGATACACCTCTGCACACGAGTTTTGGGTTCCATTGGGTTTTTGATTTTCGAATTTGGGCTTTTCATGTTTCAGTCATTGTTTTGTTGAGTTTAATGAACTAATACATATATTGTTTTCAAGATTCTGAATTTAGATTCTATGTAAACTAATTTTCTGATATTTTATTTACCATTTTGATTCCTATACATGTGTATTAGTTCCTACTGGATAGGATTTACATATTAGTTTAGGTTTTATGTTCAAGTATGGATTTTTGGGTGTGGGAATGGTCTGTCATTGATCTATCAACCATTTTCCTGAGATACACAGGTCTATATGTGTACACACACACACTGAGACACATGACCACACATGGTCTTAACTGTTACACACCAGTACACACACACAGGCATTACTTGCCAACTTCATGTATGACCCACACACATCTTCACACACATTGTTGGTTATTAGCTTGAGATTTACCCACATTGACACTATTTCCTACACACACTTGGCACACTTAAATCACATGCTCTACCACACACACATTGATCCTTAAACTGAGATTGGGTTGGATGCCTGAGTTTGAATTTCAAGTAAGCCTGAGATTTGTTTGATGTTGAAAACTAAGTTTTGGATAGAGTTTGGTTTTACCTTGATTCTCAGGTTTTATAGCATTTATTTGGGATACATAATAGTATTTTCTCAGGTTTTGGCATTCGCAGTTGGAGTGGTTAGGAAGACTTGAACCCAGCCCCATTCATAATTTCTTGTGTCAGAATTTTGATAGGAGAGAGTCCATGTCCATGTGGGTTTGTATCATAGGTTTAGGCAGTAGCAGTAGAAGGCAGCAGTGGGTATTGAATTGCATTGCCTTGGCTTGCCTGGCTTTTCATTTGCAGCATTGCATTGCATTGCAGTGGCATAGCAGCAGCTTTGGCTGCCTTGGCTTTGCATTGCAGAACCTTAGCAGCAGTTGCAGCAGCTTACAAATGCAGCAGCAGGCAGTGGCATAGCAGCAGCAGTAGGTAGCAGTAACATTGGCCATAGGCCAATGTTCACGTAGTGGGTGCAGGCTAGGGGCCTGTACAGGCAGGAGGCAGTGGGTGTGTGTGTTTGTATAGGTGATATGAGGTTTTTCTGATACCTGTCATGAATGACAGTCCCATAGTGATTAGTTATCTAGGTATATATATTTGTGTATAGGAACATGTGACTTGGTTATACATTTGTAGAGTGGGTGTGAGAGTGAGTTGGTTAGGACTGTTAGTTGTTAGAAGTGTTAGGCTTGTGATAGGCTTAGGAGTTGTTAGCCTATAGGACTTAGAGTTTGGGTTAGGCTTATTAGCTTGAGGTTAGAGTAATGGGTAGTATAGTGATATAGCTTTAGGATTTTGTAGTTAGGCTTTAGGCCCTAGTGGTTTAAGATTGTTAGTAGGATATTAACTATAGCCTATAGGTAGATGTATGTATGTGTGAGATACCTTAGCCTTGGGTTGGTATGCACATTGTTATAGGATATGGTATCCTAGTTCACTAGCCTATGGATTAGTTGATATTGCACTTATATAGGTATATATTGTAGGAACGATATAGTAAAGCGTAATACTCTAGAGGGGGGTGAATAGAGTTGGCAGCAGAATAATGCTAAATAAAAATGTTAGCAACACAATCACAGTATATAATCACAATTGAAATAATGTAAAGGCAGAGTTCAGAAAGCAAACGCAAAGATAGCGATGTGTACTGGTATCCCTCTGTTGAGGACTAATCCAGTCGGTAGAACTCTTGCTACCAGTTGAATCCACTATAGGAAAAACCGCAAGTTTTCTTACGAAGTCCTTGCAACTTCTACAACGCGAGCTTTGATACGAAGAACTCGTCCAACTTCAAATGTGAAGAGGTATTCTTCAATCAAGCCTTCTGATTACAATCTCTCAGAAACTTCTAGACCGTACCGCACTGGCAAATCGACTAGAGGATTGTAACTGGCTTGGGATCTGAAAATGAAAGCTCTAGAAAACTCTTTGGAAGACAGAAAGCTTTTTAGATAGAGAGAAGATTGAAAGTGAATGAGTGAATTGAAATGATCGAAATCCATCTCTATTTATAGGAATTCCAAAGGGAGAACTCTGTCAGAATTCGGGCAAAATTCGGGCAGAACTCGATGAGCAAATCTCGGTCAAATCCGCAACTGCAGGAGGACCAAGTTCCAGAGAATTTCAAAAATCAAACGGCCACCAACCGAACTCTGGCCGAACTCTGGCCGAACTCTGGCCGAGTTCTGTCAGGGTTAGGTTAGGGTTTTTAAAACAGATTTTTGGTGATTTTTGAAAACCTTTTTGTAAACATTTTGATAGGTCATTTTAAAAACATTTTGAACTATTTGGGAGTAGCCTATTTGCCAGTACGACTCGGTGTACAATGTATTCCTAGACTCAAATAAAGTGAAAAATTATATTGCATAGGAAGTACAGACTCAAGTAGGCAAACAGATCTTCAGTCTTGAACGGAGTGAATATCCAATCTTGCTTATGTCCAAGGAGCTGAGATGTCCCAACAAGCTTCGTATATCCAGACAGAGTTTTGATCAATTATTAAAATCAGGTTGACTATGACCAATGGGCCAACAATCTCCCCCATTTTGATAATTGACAAACTATGAATGATATAACATTAAGCTAGTTCAAGCTTGTTCAAAAATATCAAAAAGTAGAAATTGTTCATAACCTGTATTTAACTCAATAAAAAATGTTAGATCATTTTTAATTTTCTCCCCCTTTGTCACTTAGCAAAATAATTGCACAGGAGAAGGCTCCCCCGCATTAAATGCAGAAGGCTCCCCCGCAATCAATGCATAAGTAACAAATAGCGAGAAAATAAAAGAAATATAATATAAGAATTAGAGATATAACATCACAGGAATGTAAAGTGTCTACAAATTATCATCACAGGCATGTATTGCTACAAAACATAAAAGAAATCTCAGGCATGCTATTTCACAGGTAGTTTAAAATGGAGAAGCAGTATAAAGAGATAGTGCTTAAACAAAATGCTGAAATAAACTGAGATGTCATAAATGAAACATCAAGAACATGTCCATGAAGATAAAAAATACTGATAGCAAACTACAAAGTACTGATAAAAAGTAAATGATAAAAACTTGGAATGTCGGAGCATTTTCAAGTATACAATAGAATATCACTAATAATCAAATCAGATCTCATCATCACTATCCTCATCAATATCATCAGCAGCGTGGCCAGCATGACCGGAAGTACCAGCACCAGAAGTACCAGCGCCAGTAGGATGAGTAGGGGCGCCAGCATAGAACTCACCAACGTAATCTCGAGGTGCACGATACCAGTCATAGGCGTTACCTGGCTGGAAGTAGACATGAACAGCCTCATCCTCACAGCGGTAACCCGAAAAAGCTGGATCACGAGGGATGGAAGCAGCAGAGTGACCAGTCTGGGCAAAACGCAGATCGGCCAAGGAGTTTGCCATCGCCTGGTAACGGGTGACATCGCGGAACTCTCGCTCGCGAGCTATGTCCGTCATCGAGACGTGCAAAGCTGATAAATGCTGATGTATGCCCTCAAAAGTCATGGCATACGGCTGATGTGGTGAAGATGGTGCAGTAAGAGGAGCAGGAGTTGGAGCTGAAGCAGTCCGGCTGCGACGAGAAAGCTGGAGTAACTTGGGCTCAGAGTCCTGAGTACAAGTCGATAGATCGATCTCGAATCGCTGAAAGATACGAGGGAGAATCATCGCGTAAGAGAGATTTTGATCTCTAGCACGACAACGTCCCATCATCTGAATGATTGTCTTAGGGGCGGAAAAAAGAATCCCCTTAAGAATATGGTACATGGCGGACAGCTCAAGCGAAGTCACATCATCCTTGGAAGTAGATTTTGGAAGAAGAGTAGAGTAGATGATGCGATACAATTCGTAGTTGAACAAGTTCAGGTTGTTAGCCTTGAACTTTCCAGAACGTACTCTGTCAGGTGCACAAAGTTCCGTTTTAAAACTCGTGAGTGTAGTGCCTTCGGGGAAATCGAATTCCGTGATATCAACTAGCGATTCACCTTCATTGGGAATACCAAGAATCTCCGCTAAAAGGACATCATTGAAGTCAATGTCTATGCCTCCGACACGTGTGCTCACGTCAAAAGTGTTAACTACGAGATTGCAATAGAACAATCTAATGGCATTAGTAGCTATTGGGAAGCACAGTTTAACAAGTAAGTGTAACCCTAATGCCTCAAATAAGTGACGATGATCAGGGAATACCGTCCATTTAACCGGAGCGCCGCTACATATGGAACGGGTGGAAAAGTCACCGTACCATAATAAAGCTTGATCGAGGGTTTGAAAGAAGAACCCATCGAAAGCGCCGTCGCTCTTTTGGACCGGCAAAAACAAGGAATCCGTGTGAGGATTCGAAGAGGACCCTTCCTCACTAGGAGTGGTCTTCTTCCTCTTTGACGGATTAAATCTAGGTGCCATTGAAATAAAAAGCACTAATATGAAAGGTGGAGAGAGAGGGAGTTATACCTCACAAAAATTGGATATGTTGTAGAGAAGAACGATCTCCGCACGATTCCAAATTTTGGAAGGATTTCACCAAGTAGATAGGAAGCAATGGGTTGGTGAATACCTAGGGTTTGGAGGAGTTTCGGGCGGCTGGAGCTGCTGTTTGAAAGTTTGAAAGCAATGAAAGAGAAGAAGCTCTCGGGTTCTGTATATATACATATACACCCTCAACCGAACTCGGGCCGAATTCGGTCAGAGCTCTGGCCGAATTCGCCTAGGGTTCTTTGAAAGTTGATTTTTGCTACTTCTTTTTCATTGACTCGTTGCAAATATTTAATTCAAAGATTAGTTATTTTAGTCTTCAAATAACATAATTAATAATATTTTATGAATTAAATGTCGTTACACAGTGACTGTCTCAGATTAGCTGTAGGAGTACTGTCCCAGCTGGCGGAGGTTCACCGGGGAACTCTTAAGTACCGCTTCGCTTCAACCGTAGTTGTGGTGACAGACAGACTCTTTATTAGCTTGTCTCTAACACAGTTTTTGCATAATGATATATAATCATAAAATAAAATTAATTAATATTATTGACGTCCAAAATTCCTAATTCTCGACGTAAATAATTGAAACTATCTTCCGCTAGAGGTTTAGTGAAGATGTCAGCTAATTGATTTTCAGTATCTATGTACACAAGGTTTATATCTCCATTTTGATGATGATCTCTAAGAAAATGATGTCTAATCTCGATATGTTTAGTACGAGAATGACATACAGGATTCTTAGTCAAATTAATGGTGCTCGTGTTATCACAGAAAATGGGAATATATGTGAAAAATAAATCAAAGTCTTCTAGGGTTTGTTTCATCCACAAAATCTGAGCGCAACAACGTCCTGCGGCGATATACTCAGCCTCTGTTGTTGCTAAGGCTACAGAATTTTTTTTTTTACTAAACCAAGAGACTAGAGCCTTGCCTAAGAAATGACATGTACCGCTAGTACTTTTTCTATCAACCTTGCATCCCGCAAAATCTGCATCCGAATAACCAATAAGGTCAAAGGATTTAGTTTTGGGATACCACAAGCCGACAGAAGAAGTGCCCTTAAGGTATCGGAAGATACGCTTAACTGCGGTTAGATGTGATTCCTTTGGGTTAGCTTGAAAATGTGCACACAGGCAAACACTAAACATTATATCTGGACGACTAGCAGTTAAGTAAAGTAAACTACCAATCATACTTCGATACTTACGTGTGTCGACTGGCTTGCCTTGTTCGTCAGAATCAAGTTTTGTTGAAGTTGCCATCGGAGTGCCAATAGGTTTGACATTGTCCAGATCGAACTTCTTTAGCAAATCTTTTGTGTACTTGGCTTGATTAATGAACGTCCCATTGTCGGTTTGTTTGATTTGCAATCTGAGAAAGAACTTCAGCTCTCCCATCATGCTCATCTCAAACTCATTCTGCATACACTTAGAAAATTCTTGACAAAGAGATTCATCAGTGGATCCAAATATGATATCATCAACATAGATTTGAATTAAAAGCAGCTTGCCATTAAAAGATTTAATAAAAAGTGTAGTGTCAACCTTTCCTTTTGAAAAACCGTTGTCAAGTAGAAAAGAGCTTAGACGGTTATACCAAGCACGAGGGGCTTGTTTCAAACCATATAAGGCTTTCTTCAACTTGAAAACATGGTCAGGATTTTTGAAATCCGTGAAACCCGGAGGTTGTGCTACAAAAACTTTTTCTTTTATAAAGCCATTTAGAAAAGCACTTTTTACATCCATTTGAAAAAGTTTGAAATCATAAAAACATGCAAATGCACATAACATTCGAATGGATTCTAATCTCGCAACTGGGGCATAAGTCTCATCGTAGTCGATACCCTCTTCTTGATTGTATCCTTGAGCTACGAGTCGAGCCTATCCTCATTTAGTTTGTTTCGGAATACCCAACGGGTGCCAATGACCGGATGATCAATAGGCTTGGGAACAAGTTCCCAAACTTGATTCCGTTCGAATTGGTTCAATTCCTCTTGCATGGCATCTATCCAGAAACTATCACTACATGCTTCATCAATAGATTTAGGTTCTAGTTGTGAAATAAAAGCAACACTAGAAACAATATCTCTACTGGATGATCGAGTACTTACTCCTTTGGTAATGTCACCAATTACCAAATCTTTTGGATGATCAGCTGTGAATTTTAACCTTTTCGGTAGACTCTGTAGGTAGCTGGTTCCTAGATCTCCTCTAGGGGGTTCAGCTAGTGCAGAGCTTGGTTCAGGTTCAGCTGATGTCGAACTTGATGTAGGCAGATCTTCATCACTATCATCGAGAGACATTTGGTTCATTTCATCAAAAGTGACGTTGATTGATTCTTCGATGATCATGGTACGTTTGTTGAAGACTCTGTACCCTTTGCTCTTTGCCGCATAACCTAGAAATATACCTTCATCGGCCTTTTCGTCAAACTTTCCCAAATTGTCTTTAGTATTAAGAATAAAGCACTTACAGCCAAATATCTTAAAGTATGAAACTGAAGGAATTCTATCAAACCATAACTCAAATGGAGTCTTCTTCAATTTGGGTCGAATTAGAACTCTATTGAGCACAAAGCAAGCTGTATTGACAGCTTCAGCCCAGAAGTATTTGGGTAGGCTAAATTGATTTAACATCACTCTGGCCATTTCGGTTAGAGTTCTGTTCTTACGTTCCACAACTCCATTTTGTTGTGGAGTTCTAGGGCAGGAGAACTCGTGTATGAAATCGTGTGTGTCACAAAATTGCTCGAAATCAGTATTCTCGAATTTGCCTCCATGATCGCTTCTAATTCGAGTGATCATGTAACCTTTTTCATTTTGTACTTTCTTGTAAAAAGCGACAAATTCGGATAATGCGTCATTCTTGCGTGTCAAGAAATATACCCACGTGTATCTAGAAAAATCATCTACAATAACAAATGTATATAATTTACCTCCGAGGCTAGCAACTCTACTAGGACCGAATAAATCCATGTGTAGCAATTGTAGAGGTCTAGTAGTACATACTGCGTTTACAGACTTGAATGTGGATTTGGTAGCCTTGTTCTTTTCACATTGGCTGCATACCGAATCCTTCTTGAATGTTATGTCTGGTAAACCGCGTACTATCTTCTTTGTGGATAATCTTGAAATTGTATCCATGTTTGTATGACCGAGTCTCATGTGCCATAGATGACTCTCATCACTTTTGGCCATTAAGCATCTACCAACATCACCGATACCAATAATATACCCTTTCAAATTATTACCGAAGGAAACATAACCTTCCTTCTTCTTCTTCGACAGTGTTGCAAATAGGGTAGCGTCACCGGTCATATGCCGTGAGCAACCGCTGTCGAGGATCCATTTGCTTCTAGCATGTGAAGGGTGTTCCACCTACAAAATAGTTTGCAGATGAAACCTTTGGTACCCATTTCTTGTAGGGTCCTGAATTGTTAGCTTTAGGTATCCAAGCATAAACATTTAAATCTACAAGCTTTCTCATCCTACATGCAGATGATATATGACCAATGAGGCCACAATAATGACATTTTGCATGTCGAGTGTTGAAAGCTGAGTGGTGTGCATGGTTGGTAGGTTTGGATTTTCTAGTATAGAAGAATGCATACCTATGATCATGTTTGGGCTTAACCTTTTGGGGTAAAGGTTTTGTATGGTTTGGTCTGACAGTGTTTGGCTTGGGAATGTTCCGAATTCTCGGTAAGTGACACGTGTTAGGATAGGAAGCAGCAGGCTCAGGCTATTTTTCTAACCTAATTTCCAACCTTTTGGAAGTGTCATATAACTTAGTATAATCAGAAGTGAGTGATTCCATTCTGATTTGTGCAGATTGAAGACTTTTCTTTTCTCTAGAAAGATCTTCTCTCAATTGGTCTATAATCTTGTCTTTCTCTTCGGATGACTGTTTAGTCTCGTGTAATAAGAGCTTTATAGAGGAAAGCTCACCAGACTCACTAACATTAGCTCTAACCTCAGCTAGTAGGTCGGTAAGTCTTCCTATTTCTCCTTTGTACTCTTTGAGTACCTTCTTAGCGGTCTGATATTTACTATGCAGTTTCCTGTAGTCAAGCATCAGGTCACTGAAGGCATCTCCTAATTGCTCAAAGGTGAAGTCATTATATGTTTCTACAGGTTCAGTAGGTACCTGATCGATTGCCATGAAGCAGATGTTTGCAGCGTCCTCTGAATGTTCATCTTCTGAGTCGCTAGCTTCACTCTCATGCCATATGCTGGTGTTGGCATATTTCCGAGACGTTGATCTTTTCAGGTTACCTTTTTTATACCTGTTGTTCTTCTTGCTCGATGATGAGTTGATGGGACAGTCCTTCTTCATATGTCCCTTCTTCTTGCAGCCATAGCAGACAGCATCTTCTTGGTACCAGTTGTTGCTGTTGTTCTCTTTGACTCTTTTCTCATGTCTCATGAATCTTTTGAACTTCCTTGCTAGGAGAGCTTGATCTTCAGCGTCAGATCCACTGCTGTCTGAGTCATCTTCAGCAGCTTTTCTGTGCTGAGCTTTGAGGGCGATAGTCTTCTCCTTTGGTGCAGGTTCTTCAAAATCTTGTAGCTCCAGTTCATGAGTGAGTAGTTTACCCATGAGTACTTCAAGTGACATTGTAGTGAGGTCGTTTCCTTCAATGATAGCTGTAGCCTTCGGAATCCAGTTCTTGGTGAGAGCTCGCAGGAGTTTGCGAATCTTTTCGTGGTTACTGTAATCTTTGCCTAAGGAGGACAAAGGGTTTACAATATCCAAGAACCTCTCGAACATTTGTGTGACTGTTTCATTTGGCTTCATTTTGAACGCCTCGTACTCTTGAGTAAGTCGGCTGACTTTTGACTCCTTGACTTGAGTCGTGCCTTCATGTGTAACTTCGAGAAGCTTCCACACACCATTTGCCGTTGTGCATGTAGATACCCTGTTAAATTCTGTTCTGTCTAAGGCACAAAAAAGAGCATTAATGGCACGTGCGTCAAGACTGGCCTTTTTCTTTTCTTCCTCTGTATAACTGCTTTGGGGTTTTTCAACCAAAACTCCCTCGACATTTATACGAGGTGGCTTCTGATAGCCATCAAGAACAATAGCCCATAAGTCAAAATCAAGAGATTTCAAGAAGAAACTCATCCGTATTTTCCAATAAGTGTAGTTAGTACCATCAAACAGAGGGGGTCTGTTTGTGGCCTGACCTTTACTTGTGAATTTCATAGTAGCCATGTGATGTGCTGTGATCTAATAAATAATGAATAAATAATAGCACTGTTACCTCGCTTTACCTGTAACACCCGCTCTGATACCAATTGTTGGAACGATATAGTAACGCGTAATACTCTAGAGGGGGGGTGAATAGAGTTGGCAGCGGAATAATGCTAAATAAAAATGTTAGCAACACAATCACAGTATATAATCACAATTAAAATAATATAAAGGCAGAGTTCAGAAAGCAAACGCAAAGACAGCGATGTATACTGGTATCCCTCTGTTGAGGACTAATCCAGTCGGTAGAACTCTTGCTGCCAGTTGAATCCACTATAGGAAAAACTGCAAGTTTTCTTACGAAGTCCTTGCAACTTCTACAACGCGAGCTTTGATACGAAGAACTCGTCCAACTTCAAATGTGAAGAGGTATTCTTCAATCAAGCCTTCTGATTACAATCTCTCAGAAACTTCTAGACCGTACCGCACTGGCAAATCGACTAGAGGATTGTAACTGGCTTGGGATCTGAAAATGAAAGCTCTAGAAAACTCTTTGGAAGGCAGAAAGCTTTTTAGATAGAGAGAAGATTGAAAGTGAATGAGTGAATTGAAATGATCGAAATCCATCTCTATTTATAGGAATTCCAAAGGGAGAACTCTGTCAGAATTCGGGCAGAACTCGATGAGCAAATCTCGGTCAAATCCGCAACTGCAGGAGGACCAAGTTCCAGAGAATTTCAAAAATCAAACGGCCACCAACCGAACTCTGGCCGAACTCTGGCCGAGTTCTGTCAGGGTTAGGTTAGGGTTTTTAAAACAGATTTTTGGTGATTTTTGAAAACCTTTTTGAAAACCTTTTTGTAAACATTTTGATAGGTCATTTTAAAAACATTTTGAACTATTTGGGAGCAGCCTATTTGCCAGTACGACTCGGTGTACAATGTATTCCTAGACTCAAATAAAGTGAAAAATTACATTGCATAGGAAGTACAGACTCAAGTAGGCAAACAGATCTTCAGTCTTGAACGGAGTGAATATCCAATCTTGCTTATGTCCAAGGAGCTGAGATGTCCCAACAAGCTTCGTATATCCAGACAGAGTTTTGATCAATTATTAAAATCAGGTTGACTATGACCAATGGGCCAACATAGATATGTGATACATAGGATTCATGAGATCGTTTATGCTTGAGCTAGAGGTTGTGAGCTTGGTTAATGTAGGATTTAGGTTGATGCCATACCATATATAGGTAATATACCTTAAGTATATGATATGAGTTATAGTTTGGTTAGCTTATGAGATTTGCTTGGGTAGAGTTGACTAGATGGTTAACCCTAGAATGACCTAGTTGACTAGAGTTTGACTTGAATTGACCTAGAGTTGACCAAGTTTGACTTGGACCTAGTTTGACCTAGACAGTTGACCAGATTTGACTTAGAGTTGACTTTGACCTAGATTGGCTTAGAAATCATGTAGATTGCATCATAAACATCATTTGTCTTATTTTTAAACACATTATAACCTATATTTCTCTGTTTAGGACATTGTGACTCTGTTGCAGACATCTGACATTACACTACTCATTTCAGAGTATCAGGCGAGTACATTCTCTGATAGTTCTCTCATTTACTTGTCAATTACTGTACTTCAGTTCTAGTTAGTTGTATACGATTCTCTATTACAATACATATGGATATTCTGGATTCATGTATACGACACATATTTATTTTCTGGCCTCTATTACTGGTATCATCATTTCTGGCTTCTATTACTGGAATCACCCTAGAATCATTTACTGGTATCATTATATTTTGGCTGGACTCATCTTGAATCATTGTGTCGGATTTCTGGATTCACTTACTGGGAGGGGAAATACTAGAGTAAGACATGTAGACATTCCCCATTTCTGGAATCATCCTATGCTGGAATCAAACTGGAATGATAGCCATCTCACACCCGGCCAGGTGTGTGATGTGCCGGATTACCCATAGCCGTTTACATGTCGATCTCAGAATTTTAAAACACACTGCTAGAGTATAGGCTGGACTCACCCTGGAATCATTGATCACTATGACTGGAATCGTCCCTTACTGGATTCCTCTTGTATTAGATTCATCTTGTACTGGACTTACATTGGAGTTACACTTGTCTACATTGCTGTCTGGACTCTATATCATATTACCCTGGTTCAGCTAGTTCTATTTTTACAGTCTTCATTGCTATGATTCTCCTCTTGTTTAGTTATTTACTTTCCTTGCACTTTATCTGTCTTTCTTACCATCACCTGAATATAAACTGCCATATTCATCAATACAACTGTCTATAACTGCTGTATAGTTTTCTGTCATTTATTTGGGTTTTCTAGATGAGATTGTGCTCGTTCCTGTCCTGACTGGACCTGTTGAAAATTTTACAGATGATTGCCCTGAGGACACATGCCCTATGTATTATGGACCCTGAGACGGGATGGCTACCTTGGGCCCCGACACTCGGGAGTGATCGGGATTTAGTTTACTAGACTTGCATTTGTTTTCATTTAGAGCTTGTTTTATAGAATTGAGTTTTGAGATGTATCTGAGATTGTTCAAGATGTTGTTATTATTTCAGTAGTTATTGTTGTCTTCAATTTCTTAGTCATATTTTTGTGTTATCTTATCGTGCTTAGACTGTGATTGAGTTACACCATATCTTATACTTGTCCTCCGTTCGGAGTTGATCATGATGAGTACATTATATACTGCATGAGTTAATGGTTAGTTAGAGACTTAGAACAGCGTTCTACCGCCGACACTGCGGCGTAGGCTGGACGCTGTTACGTACTCGTACCCTCACAGTGGGTGCGGGTCGTGACACCGTGACTCCGGCGAAGGAGTCTACCGACATACCAGATCAAGAAGCTGAGAGTCAATCGGTCAAACGAATCTTCCTTCGATCCGAGAGACAATTAGTCAAAGGAATATTCCTTCCGACCAAGAGACAACCGATCAAAGGAATCTTCCTGATTCTGATCAAGAGTTCCTCGATTAGGGAAATCTTTCCACTCTTCATCTTGGAGGTAGTTTCTTGCATGACTTTGATGCCGATAGTGAAGGCTCTGAATGGACCATCTTTTCTACCAGCTCTTCCTCGGTGGCTAGAGAAGTGACTGCCTACATCACTAACGAAATACAAGATGCATCCAGCTTCGGCAGTTTGGAGCAGAGGATCACCGCTTTAGAGACCAATTTAAAGAAAATGGCCAAAATAATGGCAAGTATGCATGTTGTGATCGTAGCACAACACACTTTTCCACCAGTTGTAAATCCGATTCCAACCCAAGAACACATAGCAACATCTGCCCCTGCTAATACTGGTCTCGGGGTATAGTCTCCTCACAACGCTACAATGCCAGCTCCAAGTCTTTCTGGTGCTGGGGGTAGTGCTTATCATGCAGTCCCGCCTCCTAATGCAACTAACCAGTCTACTGCTCCCTAAGCATTAGGGGATACTAATAAGGTAGTGAAGCTTCTATGTAGCCAGATAGAAGCTTTCAACCAGAAGAACGATCTGCAGAAGTTGGGGATCAAGCAACCCTACCCTATAGAGTGGAAGAAAGTCCCATTTCCACCTAAATACAAGCCGCCGACCATCATGCTGTTTGACGACAGTTTATCTCCAAGTCAATACCTCAATCACTTTGAAATAATGACTAATCAGCTCCGCTGAACGATGCTCTACTCACTAGAGTACTCATCTGGAGCTTGGCGGGTGCAGCTTATGACTGGTATCGCAGTTTGCCAGATGGTTGTATAACCCCATTTGTAGGATTCAAGCAGATGTTCCTGGAATGATTCTATGAGGGAAGAAATGACATGACCATCAAGCAACGGCCCAACGAAACTGCTGAACATTTTATTGAGCGCTTCCGTCGAGAGGCATTCAAAATGCCTCTGGGTACTCCAGATGCATTGACTATAGATACATGTAAATCAAACTTGTTATTTATAGTCAGCATATGGATTGGACCCACATAATTTTAAGACTGAGCCTCCTTGATAGTAAGTGCTAGGGCAGCCAAAGACAGTGCTGACAAGTTCAAACAACTAGGCATCCAGATGCCTAATCTTGACAAAGAGGAACATCCCAACAGTGGTGGTCGTCAGAACAACCGCAAGAACAAGGAAGCTTTAGCCATCAATGTGAAAGGCAAAAAAACTTTGGTTGTTAATGTGGGTCAGTCAACACCTACTATGACGGTACCTCCACAAAGAGCACAACATCCTAAGCAGGAATATTCCTTTGACGAGGACGACATCATGAGGATATTTGATTGTTTGATCAAAAGCAACAAGCTTCAACTGTCCGAAGCAAAATGGCTAGATGAAGTAGGTATAAAACCCCAGAATATTTGGAATATTTTTTATTATTTATTTGCCTTAAAATAGGACTTTATGAAATTCTATAATTATTTTCTTTTTTATTTAATTTATAGATGGCCTTAGCCATGGTTAAGTTTTGGATTACAAGAAGACTAAGAATTATGGCACCGATAGTGTACTTGTGTGCTTTAACTAGTATCCTAACTATGTTAGGAATGTTATGGTTATATTCTAGTCTCTTGAATGTTAACAATTCAAATTATGGTACAAGTCATACTTTTATTTAATTAATTAGTTAATAAAGCCTTTATGACTTTTTAGGAGACCCGGTTGCACCAAACATTCCCAAACCTCTTCCAAGCCAAATCCAAACCTATGTTGACATGTTGGACATTAATATATATTAAAAAATATATATATTTTATATTTAATTCAGATTTAGATTGTATTTATATATGATAGATTTAATTAGTCTATATTAGGAAAGACCTTTTTAATCCCTAATCCAATCAATTAGCCAACTCACCAAACAACCAAACCATGCCAAGTGGACCCTCACCATGGAGTATTCGGCCAAGCAAACCCCCTCATGGCCGAACATCTCATAGGAATAAGATTTCCACTCTTTTTCATGCATGCAACCCAAAAGGCCCATATATGTATATCAACTTAAAACCCTAACCCTAACTTAATTCTTCCTTTCTCTCCCTCCCCATAGTCGACCAACCCCTCTCCCTCTCCATATTTTGGTAGCACCAAGCCTCCATAACCCTTTCATCTTCATCCCCTCCATTATACAATACTTTCACCTCCATAAAAAAATTCCTTCTTTCATCTTTCTTCCATCCAAACTCTACCAAACAAACCCTAAAAACTCCATCTTCTCCATCCAACCATCTATAGCTATTGTCAACCCTTCCAAACTTATCAAGATAGGATTAGCAAGAAAAGATAGCAAGAAAGGTTGGAGCTTGGCAAGGAGAAGTCTTCACAACCTCTCTAGCAAGGACTTTTGGTAAGAAACTCTAATTTTTCTACCTCAAACCCTTACTAAAATTTTGTAGAAAATATGTTATTAAATCTGTAGAAATCATATTTTGATGGCTTTTTCTATGTATAATCATCCATAAAAGTTTTATGAATTATAGTCGTAATATTCATGTTTCGATAGGATCAAATTTAACTCCGTTGTGAAGGAACTATAAGTTATTGGTGGTTATTTTCGAAACTGAATTTTATGTGTGTTCATATATATAAATTAGGATTTTAAAGTATTTTTTTTACTAATTTAGCAACTCAAATTTGGTCGAGAAAATTATAGGTCAAAACTAGCTATTTTTGGGTAACCTGCTGACCTAGAATGTCCCAAACTTGTAGCATAACTTAACCCTTGTACCCATGATGATATAATATGAAATAAGGTATTTAAATTGTGTTTAAAATATATTTTTGGGTATTTTAGCTATTTTGAGTAATTGGCCATGTTCATGACGAGTTTCGGGTAGACTAGGAGACGTTGTAGTCAACTAGTCACATAATTCTTTATAAATCATAATTCTGGAATTTCAGAGTTAATACTATAGAGGAATTTACTATGATTTTTAAGTGTGTTATTGACGTGGGGTCATAACCGATTAATTGGAAGGTCGAAAATCCTAAAACTGTGTTCCGAGGTCTCGTTGGGCACGTATGTATGTTATATAATTTAAGTAGTCCTACGAGATATTTGAGTATAGTTAAAGTAGTTTAAAAAATTAATTTAGTTAATTAAGTTCTGCTATAAGTTTCATAATAGTTAAATAAATTATTTAGGAGCATTGGATTTCGGAGGCATGGACACGGGAGCAAAACTTCATCCTCACATCGCAGAACCAGGAAAGTATACCTTGCCTCCCTCTACAGTTTATTTACATGCTTATAGTCTTTCTCTTTATATGTTATCATCAGGCTTCTCTGGTTGATTTTGGTTTATATGCTTTTCTTTATACCATGTATATTAGTTTATTTGCCTTGTTCGTATATCATCATCGTTCATGACTTGATACTGTAGTTATACCGGATTTGTGTCATCAAATGTATCATGACTGAGTCATATCGTATGGTTTGATGTGTAAGTCATGACTGAACTGCTGTACCTTGTTTTGGAATTTCCACCTGCGAGCCACACTAGGGGTGAGGGTAATTTTTTGAAGCTAACCTGCGAGTCCACACTAGGGGCGAGAATTAGTAGTCATTTGTCCGCACCTGCGAGTCCACACTAGGAACGAGGGTTATTAGTTGTTCAAACCTGTGAGTCCACACTAGAGGCGAGGGTTTGAGTATCCGATTGGTTTTTTGTCATGAGTTCATGTTTCTTTCTATCACGACCCGGACCCACTGTAAGGGTACGAGTACATAACAGCACCCAGCCTACGCCGCAGTGCCGGCAGTAGAACGCTGTTCTAGGTCATGAACTATAACTAACATAATATGAAATAATCTCTAAAAGGAGGCCAATCACAGAAGGTACAACTCAATCACAATCTAAATGTAGAATATAGCACGATGTAATAGATAGAGAAATCCTCAACTGAGGTACAACATAAATGAAATAACATAAGTCTCAACATCTCCATAAATATAAACTCTAAAATCAAAGACAACAACTAACATAAAAAAGAAAACAGTCTAAACTATCTAAACTATGCATGGGTATCATCCTCAGCAGCTGCCTGAACCTCCTCAGGGGTCCAAGTCGCTAGTGTCATCTAGGCAAGCACCATAGTAAGGGGTGCAGGGTTCCTCATCATCCTCTGTAAAATTTTCAACAGGTCCAGTCAGGACGGGAGCGAGCGCAATACATCTCACGCAGATCATAACAGGTAAGAAAATATAAACATGCAAGAGAGTACGATACATGAAACTGAAAGAAAGTACATGATGTAAATAGAGAGAGAACTGTAATGGAAATATCTACTATAAGTAGAGAGCTACCAGTGACTAGTGATTTAGAGTACAAAGTCGACATGTGAATGGCTGGATTTGCACATGAATATACTAAAGAGGCGCACATGGTTATACTACTTTGGAATTGTTCACTTGACTATTTATACTCCCCCATACCCCAATCAATAAACAAGGATCCAGACAAGTTATGTTACGTACATGATTTTCACATGAAAGACCATAGATGGGTGTACATGAAGTATACATGAGGGCTCAGAACTGAGTGCACATGAATTCCACATGAAGGCCCATGAAGGGTACACATGAAATATATGTTATACATGAAATACACGAGAAACATGACCGAACATGAGAGCACATGAGAGTACACGGGCGAGCATGAACGAGCATGAAGCACATGAGAAACATGAATAACATGAGAACGAGGAATACATGATATACATGAAACACACGACATGATGTATCCGATTCTCTTGAAGGGGATAACATCTCAATGTAGGGATCCATATAGTACCAATCCGTGATAATATCGTGACAGCATCAAATAAGGTAAACTAGAGCAGGAATATAATCCTAAGCAAGTTATGAAATGATCAGAGAATGTACTCGCCTGTGCTGTGAATATAGTGAGAATATATTGTTCGAGATGAGGTATCTGACTCCTATTTAGAGCAACACAAGTCAAGATGTATACAGGGGATGATAAATAGAATGTACGATGCATCTGCATGCTGTTTAGGTCAAACTAGACTAAAGTCAACACTTGGTCAACTCTAGTCAACCACACTAGTCAAACTAGGTCAACTCGGTCAAGTCCTAGCCCAAACAAGTCTAACAAGTCTCACTAGGACTAACCAAGCCTAGGCTAGCACTCACACATAATCACTAGGCAATACAAGCTATCAACATAAAATTTACATATATATAGATATATACATATATTGGCATACATCACATATAGGCATACATTATATACGCATATAAACATTCATGTTTAAGTTCATGCATTACCTCCTTATATTGCATACATAATCACATGCATCTATACATTACAAAATATATACATAGAGATATGGAGAGGGGGTTGGCAGGTTAGTAGGGTAGCATGTAGGTGTATTAATGAAATGAGGTGTCAATGTAGAGTGTCATATAGTGAGATATGAACACTGTGTCAAAAGCTAATGTGTTAACCAACATAGTGTTAAGTGTGTCTATGTGAAGGTGTCATTAGAAGTGTAAAGTTCAAGGTGTATCATGAAGTGTCAAGGTGCCACTAGAGTAGGTTAATATGCATGAATGTTCAGGTATTAGGTTTTGTAGTAGGTAGCAGTTAACAAGGGTTCAGATCTTAAACAGAAATTGAAATGTGACAGGGTTAAATGTGTGTGTGCCATAAAGGGGAAGACAGTGCAATGCAATTAATGGGTGTACAACCTAGACTAGAGTGTGAGTGTGAACATAATGTGTCAATGTGTGTGGTATGTGATAGGAGATAGGGTGTTAACAGGGGATGAAATCAGTGAATGGGGTGTTGCTATCAGGAATTCAGTGTATCTCAGGATTATGTTATAGAGTGTACAACACCATGCCTATATAACAGTCTTAAAATCAGGACAGTACAATGTGTGTGTACAGTGTAACCTACATGTTTTTAGTTCGTGTGAATGTGTGTGAGAGATTCAACATAGGCTTTCAGTTTTTCAGGAAACAGTGAGGGTGTGCACATGTGATTCAATGGGGTGTCATGACAGTTAGCTTAGATGGGTGTTGTGTAATGAATCATTCAAGGTGGGTGTAGACTCAATGTCTCAGTTTGATTTCAGTCTCCAGATTTGTGTGTGTGTGTACTTGTCATTCAATGTGGTTATCAGATTTTGCAATGCCTGTGTGTATGTGTGTGTAATTTACATACAGTGGTGTCCAAATGTGTGAAGGAGTATCTCAGAAACAGGGGTTTCCTACTGTGTGTACTAGTGCATGTGTCATCAGCTATTAGGGTGTGACAGAACATAGGCTATAGGTAGGTGATAAGTGCAACATGTAAGTGTTCTCAGTTATTTACAAAGAAAAGGAAATCTCAGATTTTGTATAGACAAACTCAGTTTATATCAAATTATTATATCAAGTTAACATTATCAATTCAAAACCCATTTTAGTTCTACATATCAATTTAGTTTTAAAACAAAACATTCAAACATCAAAGCTCAGTTAACTACCCCAGCTTACATGTTAAATCCCAACTCAGTTAACAACAATTTCAGTTTACAAAACAGTGTGTGGATGTGTCCAGATTTCAGTGTGGTTCAATGTGTGTGCGTAGGGACTATCAGTGGTGTCTCAGCGTGTGTATCCTGTGTGTGAGTGACAGTAGGTTGCAGTAGAGAATGTGTGTTCAGGATTACATGAAGGTTCAGTTAAGTATAAATGAATGATAGGCAATTACATTTCAGTTTTAGAAATCCAATGCCAAAATCGAAGCCCATTATTTACACCACCATGAATCCTAATGCAACTAAACTCATATATACATAGGTGAACATCCTTGCAATTAAACCAATCCACAAAATCAGTAATAGTTCATTAATTCTCAGGTTCAATGTTTCTCCGGTTTGAGTTGGAAAAAATTCTCAGTTTTTGAAGTATCAGTAGAAGAAAAACAAGGTATTAGTGAACTTCTCAAAATGTTAATCGAAATCCAATTTTCCAAATTAGTGCAATTACATATATACAATTCTTAAAACCAAATCCAATATCTAACCTACATCACAGTGAGAATATTACAATATAAATCAAGAAAATCAAATTCGAAATCAGGAAAAATCCCAAATCAGTCTCAGTGTATCAGGAATCCCAATTCTCAAACCAAATAATCAATAAAATCAAATCGAAAGTTCAAATCAGGTGTATGCAGACATGTGTACACATAATACGTGTCATGGGGAGTCCATTCGTGTCCAAAAAACTAGACACGAAGTGTCCAAACAGTGAAATTAAATATCAGTGAATCGGTACACAATCCTGGCCTCGTGCAGCCGTGTCGTGCACGATTGTGCACAACATAGGGCACAAACACCCATGGGCTCATGCACACACGTAGAAGGGGCATAGGAATAGGATTTCAAGTCCCTGACACGAGTCCATGTTGTGTCTACAGCAGACACAAGGATCGTATGAGAGGGGATTCTCCGCGCGTGCACAACCAGTGTAAAACCCATCCACGAGTCATGGCGTGTCCGATACGACGCCGCTGGACACAAGACTTGGGGGACAGGTTCGCAGACACTGCCCCTACCTCCATGTCCAACTACATCTTGCCATGTGGCCTGTGTAGTGAGCACGAGACCACGAGCAGCAGAAAAAACCCTAGCCGCCGCGAGGCTGTGTCCACGCCATCGAATGGACACGACACGACACAGAAACGTCATTTTAGGTTAGGGAAATCAGAAGACACATTAAAAACAGTATTTTTGTTCAAATTGTTTTCAAAAACAGTGAAAAAGAATCCTCACAGATATTTCATCAAACACATGTGTACAAGTCATGATACGTGTCCGATACGGATACAAAATACACACGACTCGACACCAAACCTGTTCTAGCAGCTAGGGGACTCCTAGGGCTATGCACTCATGCAAGAAATTGAAATCTAATAGTGATTGTGAGGGTTTACCTGTTAGTTGTTCTTCCTCAAGCAAACACCCAAAATGAGGATCCCTCCTTGCTAGCTCAATGCTCCAAATTGCTACAAAACTGAGATTTCTCTCCATGAATACAAAATAGGGCTAGATTAGGATCCTATTCAAAAGACTAGAGTGAAAAAGGATTAAAAATGGAGAATCTAGGGATTGGGAAAGAAATGACATTACCTCTTTCTTCAATTTATTGAAATATCATAAAAGAGGCAAGAACAATCAATGAGGAGATTATTTATAGGGGAAATAGCCCTAGGTGGCTGGTCATAATGATGAAATTAGGGTTAGGGTTTCTAGTTAGTAGGCTTTGGGCTTTCTCTAGGCTAATCAAGTTCAATATTTTATAGGCCCATTTCAATAAATCAAGTCTCACTAACTAAAACTCCTATTTTAGATCCTAACTAGATATTTTCTAGCCACAACTTAAGTTAACCATTCTAACTTAGCCCATGGGTTAAGTCTAAGCTTCTAAGTTAGGTCCATTCTAGGTTAAAGACTAACAAGACACCAAGCAATTATTTAATTAATAATAAATTCATATACATTCCAATAAATTCTAATAAATCATATTAAATTCAAATAAATTCAAAATGACCAAAATACCCTCAAGCTAAAAATGATAAATGAAACACCCTAATCACATAGATAGGCTCTAGGTCAAGCTGTCTCTAGGGTTACACTAGCAAAACACCAAAATCACAAGTCATGATTTTTAAATAGTTTTAAAATAATTAAAAATTACTAAAAATCATATTATTATTTAAATATCAAAATTAAATAAATTAAAACACAAAATTTCTAAATTACCCTCATTTAGAAAACTGGGTGTTACAAGTCTACCCACCTTAGAAAAATTTTGTCCTCAAAATTTAAGATGGTAGTACTACTTCTAGGTCAAACACCCCCACAATCGTAGTCTCAAAATCACACAGTTCGATAATCATATGCGTCTGTCCAAATCATGATACTCAGAATCTTCGTCATGCTAGTGAGCAAGGCTACGATATTCACAGAGTCCTTGACTAAGGCACATACCTCTAGAATCATGGTATTAAAAATTTTTGTATTGCCACATGTTTGACAGCGAAAACCTTAAATTCCCACTCCCGAGAAATACGTCCAAAATTTGACTATATGTCCTCACTATGCCAGCTAACACGACTATCGAAGATTTTAGATCCCATAACTGAGGTGACCTAGGCCATATAATTTATCTCAAAAGAAAATCAAACATAACACAAGAACAACAGAACAAAATTGATCAATCAACAAGGAACAGAGAGAATCGAATTTTCAAGGCAGTTATAAGAGGCAAATGTGAAAACGAAATCGAGAAGAACGGAACCTGCAGCAAGATCTCTAATGGCCTGTACACCCTCGACTGTCCTGGCGAAAGCTCGCCCCTGCTGGTTTCTCCTGGCATGCTGCTGATGCTCTATGTACCTCTACTGCTGAGAGAAATCAGAAATGAAGGAAGAAGGTCTCTGTACAGGCGGAGGTGCACCTCCAATGTAGCAGAAACGCCAACCTGAATCGACACAATAGGAGCTACGTTCTCGAGGCCCTGCTGAACAGGACGAGAGGTGGACGGCCTCTCGATAGTATCCCCCGGACCGGAGCGATGAGATCGTGTCTCCATAACCATCATGAAGACAGATCAAAACAAGAAGCAATTACTGAGAATGAAGCAAAAAATCAAAGGAGGACAGTTTATATTCAAGGGAAGACAATAAGCAGCAAATTTAGATAAAAGAAATCTGATTAAGAGTTTTCCGAATGTGATTGAGTACCTTCAAAAATATATCCTAATCCTACTGCAGGCTGTAGTGACACTCTAGTTCGAATACCACTACATAAACTCGACCTGCATGGGCCACCACTAAAAATGTGTCACAACCCGCATCCACTGTGAGGGTACGAGTACGTAACAGCGCCCAACCTACGCCGCAGTGTCGGCGGTAGAACGCTGTTCTAGGTCATGAACTATAACTAACATAATATGAAACAATCTCCAAATGGAGGCCAATCACAGAAGGTACAACTCAATCACAATCTAAAGGTAGAATATAGCACGATGGAATAGATAGAGAAATCCTCAACTGAGGTACAACAGAAATGAAATAACATAAGTCTCAACATCTTCATAAATATACAACTATGAAATCAAAGACAACAACTAACATAAAAAGGAAAACGGTCTAAACTATCTAAACTATGCATGGGTATCATCCTCAGCAGCTGCCTGAACCTCCTCAGGGGTCCAGGTCGCGAGTGTCATCTAGGCAAGCTCCATAGTAAGGGGTGCAGGGTTTCTCATCATCCTTTGTAAAATTTTCAACAGGTCCAGTCAGGACGGGAGCGAGCACAATACATCTCACGCAGATCATAACAGGTTAGAAAATATAAACATGTAAGAGAGTATGATACATGAAACTGAAAGAAAGTACATGATGTAAATAGAGAGAGAACTGTAATGGAAATATCTACTATAAGTAGAGAGCTACCAGTGACTAGTGATTTAGAGTACAAAGTCGACATGTGAATGGCTGGATTTGCACATGAATATACTAAAGAGGCGCACATGGTTATATTACTTTGGAATTATTCACATGACTATTTATACTATCCCATACCCTAATCAATACACAAGGATCCAGACAAGTTATGTTACGTACATGATTTTCACATGAAAGCCCATAGATGGGTGTACATAAAGTATACATGAGGGCTCAGAACTGAGTGCACATGAATTCCACATGAAGGCCCATGAAGGGTACACATGAAGTATAGGTTATACATAAAATATATGAGAAATATGACCAAACATGAGAGCACATGAGAGTATACGAGCAAGCATGAATGAGCATGAAGCACATGAGAAACATGAATAACATGAGAGCGAAGAATACATGATTTACATGAAACACACGACATGATGTATCCGATGCTCCCGAGGGGGATAACATCTCAATATAGGGATCCATATAGTACTAATCCATGATAATATCGTGACAGCATCAAATAAGGTAAACTAGAGCAGGAATATAATCCTAAGCAAGTTATGAAATGATCATAGAATGTACTCGCCTGTGCTATGAATATCTATAAGAATATACTGTCCGAGATGAGGTATCTGACTCCTATTTAGAGCAACACAAGTCAAGATGTATACAGGGGATGATAAATGGAATGTACAATGCATCTGCATGCTATCTTAGTCAAACTAGACTAAAGTCAACACTTGGTCAACTCTAGTCAACCACACAAGTCAAACTAGGTCAACTAGGTCAAGTCCTAGCCCAAACAAGTCTAACAAGTCTCACTAGGCCTAACCAAGCCTAGGCTAGCACTCACACATAATCACAAGGCAATACAAGCTATCAACATAAAATTTACATATATATAGATATATACATATATTGGCATACATCACATATAGGCATACATTATATAGGCATATAAACATTCATGTTTAAGTTTATGCATTACCTCCTTATATTGCAAACATACTCACATGCATCTATACATTACAAAATATATACATAGAGATATGGAGAGGGGGTTGGCAGGTTAGTAGGGTAGCATGTAGGTGTATGAATGAAATGAGGTGTCAATGTAGAGTGTCATATAGTGAGATATGAACACTGTGTCAAAAGCTAATGTGTTAACCAACATAGTGTTAAGTGTGTCTATGTGAAGGTGTCATTAGAAGTGTAAAGTTCAAGGTGTATCATGAAGTGTCAAGGTGCCACTAGAGTAGGTTAATATGCATGAATGTTCAGGTATTAGGTTGTGTAATAGGTAGCAGTTAACAAGGGTTCAGATCTTAAACAGAAATTGAAATATGACAGGGTTAAATGTGTGTGTGCCATAAAGGGGAAGACAGTGCAATGCAATTAATGGGTGTGCAACCTAGACTAGAGTGTGAGTGTGAGTGTGAACATAATGTGTCAATGTGTGTGGTATGTGATAGGAGATAGGGTGTTAACAGGGGATGAAATCAGTGAATGGGGTGTTGCTCTCAGGAATTTAGTGTATCTCAGGATTGTCTTATAGAGTGTACATCACCATGTTTATAATAACAGTCTTAAAATTAGGACAGTACAATGTGTGTGTACAGTATAACCTACATGTTTTTAGTTCGTGTGAATGTGTGTGAGAGATTCAACATAGGCTCTCAGTTTTTCAGAAAACAGTGAGGGTGTGCACATGTGATTCAATGGGGGTGTCATGACAGTTAGCTTAGATGGGTGTTGTGTAATGAATCATTCAAGGTGGGTGTAGACTCAATGTGTCAGTTTGATTTCAGTCTCCAGATTTGTGTGTGTTTACTTGTCATTCAATGTGGTTATCAAATTTTGCAATGCCTATGTGTATGTAATTTACATACAGTGGTGTCCAAATGTGTGAAGGAGTGTCTCAGAAACAGGGGTTTCCTGCTGTGTGTACTAGGGTATGTGTCATCAGCTATTAGGGTATGGAAGAACATAGGCTATAGGTGGGTGATAAATGCAACAAGTAAGTGTTCTCAGTTATTTGCAAAGAAAAGGAAATCTCAGATTTTGTATAAACAAACTCAGTTTATATCAAATTATTATATCAAGTTAACATTATCAATTCAAAACCCATTTTAGTTCTACATATCAATTCAGTTTTAAAACAAAACATTCAAACATCAAAGCTCAGTTAACTACCCCAGCTTACATGTTAAATCTCAACTCAGTTAACAACAATTTCAGTTTACAAAACAGTGTGTGGATGTGTCCAGATTTCAGTGTGGTTCAATGTGTGTGCGTAGGGACTATAAGTGGTGTCTCAGCGTGTGTATCCTGTGTGTGAGTGACAGTAGGTTGCAGTAGAGAATGTGTGTTCAGGAACGGTGTTCAGGATTACATGAAGGTTCAGTTAAGTGTAAATGAATGATAGGCAATTATATTTTAGTTTTAGAAATCCAATGCCAAAATCGAAGCCCATTATTTACACCACCATGAATCCTAATGCAATTAAACTCATATATACATAGGTGAACATCCTTGCAATTAAACCAATCCACAAAGTCAGTAACAATTCATTAATTCTCAAGTTCAATGTTTCTCAGGTTTGAGTTGGAAAAATTCTCAGTTTTTGAAGTATCAGTAGAAGGAAAACAAGGTATTAGTGAACTTCTCAAAATGTTAATCGAAATCCAATTTTCCAAATTAGTGTAATTACATATATACAATTCTTAAATCCAAATCCAATATCTAACCTACATCACAGTGAGAATATTATAATATAAATCAAGAAAATCAAATTCGAAATCAGGAAAAATCCTAAATCAGTCTCAGTGTATCAGGAATCCTAATTCTCAAACCCAATAATCAATAAAATCAAATCGAAAGTTCAAATCAGGTGTATGCAGACATGTGTACACATAATACGTGTCATGGGGAGTCCATTCGTGTCCAAGAAACTCGACACGAAGTGTCCAAATAGTAAAATTAAATATCAGTGAATCGGTGCACAATCCTGGCCCCGTTCAACCGTGTCGTGCACGATTGCGCACAACATAGGGCACGAACACCCATGGGCTCATACACACACGTAGAGGGGGTATAGGGCTAGGGTTTCAAGTCCTTGACACGAGTCCACTTTGTGTCTACAGCGGACACGAGGATCGTATCAGAGGAGATTCTCCGCACGGCCACAACCAGTATAAAACCCGTACACGAGTCATGGCGTGTCCGACACGACGCCGCTGGACACGAGACTTGGGGGAAAGATTTGCAGACACTGCCCCCACCTCCGTGTCCAACCACAGCTCGCCACGTGGCCTGTGTAGTGAGCACGAGACCACGAGCAGCAGGGGAAACCCTAGCCGCACGCGAGGCTGTGTCCACGCCATCGTATGGACACGACACGACACAGAAACAAGGTTTTAGGTTAGGGAAATCAGAAGACACATTAAAAACAACATTTTTGTTCAAATAGTTTTCAAAAACAGTAAAAAAGAATCCTCACAGACATTTCATCAAACACATGTGTACAAGTCATAATACGTGTCCGATACGGACACGAAATGGACACGACTCGACACCTAACCTATTCTAGCAGCTAGGGGACTCCTAGGGCTATGCACTCATGCAAGGAAATTGAAATCTAATGGTGATTGTGAGGCTTTACCTATTGGTTGTTCTTCCAAAAAAAACACCCAAAATGAGGATCCCTCCTTGCTAGCTTAATGCTCCAAATTGCTACAAAACTGAGATTTCTCTCCATGAATACAAAATAGGGCTAGATTAGGATTCTATGCAAAAGACTAGAGTGAAAAAGGATTAAAAATGGAGAATCTAGGGATTGGGGAAGAAATGACATTACCTCTTCTTCAATTTGTTGAAATATCATAAAAGAGGCAATAACAATCAATGAGGAGATTATTTATAGGGGAAATAGCCCTAGGTGGCTGGTCATAATGATGAAATTAGGGTTAGGGTTTCTAGTTAGTGGGCTTTGGGCTTTCTCTAGGCTAATCAAGTTCAACATTTTATAGGCCCATTTCAATGAATCAAGTCTCACTAACTAAAACTCCTATTTTAGATCCTAACTAGATATTTTCTAGCCACAACTTAAGTTAACCATTCTAACATAGCCCATGGGTTAAGTCTAAGCTTCTAAGTTAGGTCCATTCTAGGTAAAAGACTAATAAGACACCAAGCAATTATTTAATTAATAATAAATTCACATACATTCCAATAAATTCTAATAAATCCTATTAAATTCAAATAAATTCAAAATGACCAAAATACCCTCAAGCTAAAAATGATAAATGAAACACCCTAATCACATAGCTAGGCTCTAGGTTAAGCTGTCTCTAGGGTTACACTAGCAAAACACCAAAAATCACAAGTCATGATTTTTAAATAGTTTTAAAATGATTAAAAATTACCAAAAATCATATTATTATTTAAATATAATAATTAAATAAATTAAAACAAAAAAATTCAAAATTATCCTCATTTAGAAAACTGGGTGTTACACCTTCCAGTAGATCATTTATGCGTAGTATTTTTTGTATCCGTGTTCATAGTCACCTGTCATGTTCTGTCTTCCCTGTTTATTTCTTATGCATGATAAACTGCTAGATAGGCATATTTTTATGTATCTTACTAGTCCCCTGAGGACCTGATGATCTCTTCAGGTAGTTGATTGTACGGAGGTAGTTGGCTGAGCATGATGGTAGTTGATTTCGTCTACAGGACTCAGGTATTTGCTAGTGATATTACTTTGTTATCCTCTCATGCTTTACATTCCTTATCATGATATATTCTGCTAGTTAGCCTACTTTTATAGACTCATACTATTTTATTAGAGTCTAATCGGATATATATGCTAGTGGGCTGCAGACCATGAACCATAATTGTTCGTTCCTATTTTATATGATTCTTTTGGATTGAGATATAGTTTCACTTACAATATTAGACATGATACCTGGACAACTTATACGTATTCGAGTTGGGCTGGAGTCCGCTTGATACGTATCTGGCTTGCGCATGAACTTGCATCCTGAAATGCAGGTACGGGTCGTGACAGTAGGTAAAACTGACAATCCTAAATACTGTGTGTATCACATGTTCATAGGACACCCGACTAGGCATGTTACGTGCTCAAAGTAATGATCCAGGAGCTGATTAATACCGACATAATCACTCTCCAGTAGGATGAGAAGACTGTGACTGCCAATGTCGTCTCTTTACAGTTCGGCGACTTTCCTGCTCAACTTATGCCGAATGAAGTCGTCCCTATCCCGAAGGCCACTCTAGAAATCGTCAATCTTCCACCAACATGAGGTGACGGTCTTGTCCTTCTATCAACCGACAAAGGGAAATCATGTGGATCCATCCAGATTTGGTTGCTGATTTTGAGATGCCTGCTTCGTCTACAAAATCTAGAAAGAAAACCAAATACAAGTCATGTCACATAACTTCTCTAGGTGGTCATCATCTTCCACCTCTGGATGCTACCTTCATTCCGGTTGCTGATTCAGTTTCTTCTTCTGGGATAATACTACCAAAACCAGAAGCCAATTACTAGCCAGCATTCCATCTATACAGACAACAGTCCCACGAACTGATGACAAAGATGGGATATGATCTGCGAAAAGCCCCCAGCTTGAATGATAGGAAGGGGTCCCCTATACCTTTCTTTCTCTACGTCTTCAACACAACCAGTCCCGTGTTGGCTTAGGATTCTGGATAAATCATTTGTCGCTTCAGAAGAAGTCCTCGAAAAATAAGCTTTGGATGAAGAACTGCAATATAGTTTCCTTCGAACCAGCTCCAGAAGAGGAAGCCCCGACCGGTTCCAGATCCGGGAAGCTCTACCTCAGAGGCTATCTAGAGGGACAAGAGAATGTAGTTATTCCACCTCCAGTCCCTGATGTCCCTCGAGCATCTTCTTCTCCTGCTGTCAATGTTCCATTAGCTTCATCGCCTCCAGTAGAACCAATTCCTCCTAAACCAACAGTGTCCGACAAAGGCAAACAGCCAGTTCGCTTCGATGAAATATTGAAGAAAACTTTACCTCTTACTGGAGAAGCCATATAACTTGATATATTAGCTCAGCTAGCCAATACTCTGACGAGGTTATCAATCTTCGAGATCCTTCGTCTCTCGAAGGAAACTCGACAAATACTGAGCGAAGCCCTGATACAAGCTGACGCTTGTCTAGCACTTCTCAAGAAACCAGAGGAGGAACTTTTAGCTTGTTTTCACTGTCATAGTATGATGGAGCTAATCCCCAACATCACCTTCACGCAAGATGATATGCTTCTGGTGGATAATCGACATGACCGACCTCTCTATTTCACAGGGTTTGTCGATACAATGAAGGTAGATCGTATCCTGATTGATCCCGGATCTGCACTTAGTATCATGCCGAAGACTCTACTAGATGCACTAAAGATCCCAGTTCATAATCTCTCTGCAACGATCACTACTATTCTGGAATTTAATTCTGGGAGAAGTGAAACACTAGGAAGGATTCGTCTAAAAGTTCAAATCGGTAATCTCTGCACGAAAGTCACTTTTTATCTGATTTACAATCATGGCTCCTACAATGCTTTGTTAGGAAGACCATGGTTACATGAACACAATATTGTGTCCTCCACTCTCCACCAATGCTTTAAATATGTGGATGACGATAGAGAAGTTCGAAAGGAAGTGGCTGATCTTAATCCCTTCCAAGGTGTTGAAGCATATTTCACATACTCTAGGATGTATAAAGAGGAGTTCATGAAAGATGTAGTAGCCATGGACACCGAGAAAGATCAGAGGGACAACCCAGATGATGTTCTGGTAATTTCGGTCAAAGGATGCACGTCTCGTCCTTTCGTCTTCTCAGACGCTGACCATACATCTCTTCTTTCATGCTAAGCATCCTCTTACTGAAAAGACAAAGCATAGGGAGATCACCTCTTCTGAGCTACTTGTTATCGACCTTCATCATAACAAGCCTTCTCCTTCTTCTTCTCCACCTCTGGTCATCAATCTTAGCAACCCATCAGCTAAGATCAAAAGTCCTATTGTAAATGATGATTAATTATAAATAAAGTAGCATCTCCTTTGCAGTATACTGATGCCAACTACTATGCTCGATGTTATCTAAAAATCTTGGATAACTTCGAACTTCTTACATTAGGAGCAGTTCAACCCCTCCAAGACGAAGTATCACTTGAACCAGCACGAGACTCATTCTTTTTGGTTCCCTCCCGAAAGAAGGATGAACATCCTATTCGCTTCAGTAAAGGATTAACGCCAAAGGCAACGTCCGATAGCGAGACTGAAAATAACGATAATAAGTGACTTCAGCTATGTCGTTAAAGTCAATAATCAAGGAACATCATTCAAAAGATAGGCTACAACTTCAAAATTGGACTCAATGGTGGTAAGGGAAGGTGAACTCCTATTCGTATCCTTGCTCCAAAAGGAAAGTCACTACAATTCTACAGTAAAATAAAGCATGGGTTGGGCTACACTTCGTCGATCACGACCCCAGTCGCTTCTGAGTCTGACAAGGAAGAGCGATCTAATTCTTCCAACTCTATTTTATGGAATTCAGATACCATTATAGGGCACATCCATCGAGTGACTCTATCTTCTAATATGGTAACTACCAAGTTCTCGGAAGACGACGACGATTCTGTCGAAGCTCCTGAATCTGATCCTTGGGTACAAAGGATGGATACTCAAAGGGAACTTCGCTTCGAGCAATGTGAGCCACCTACCGAAGAACAGTTGGTTCAAGTCGATGTAAGAGACGGAGCCTCTCCAAGACCAATCTTCATCACCAAAGCCTCTCTGAAGCAGACAAACAAGAACTGATTCAACTGATTAGGGAATATATTGACGTATTCTCCTGGAGCTATGAAGACATGCCAGGATTGGATCCCTAGATTGCTACCCACAAGCTCAATATTCTGTCGAATGCAAGGCCAGTCAAGTAACAATAGCGTCGATTTTGACCCGACATGATGGATGCCATAGAAACTGAAATCAAGAAGCTCATCGCTTATGGCTTTATCAGAGAAGAATAGCATCCTGACTGGATGACTAATGTCGTCCCAGTTATAAAAAAACAAGGAAGGTCCGAGTCTGCATTGACTTTAAAGACCTTAATAAAGCTTGTCCCAAGGATGAGTTCCTTCTACCGATCACTGATGTCATGATCGACAATACTTGCGGGTTCGAGAAGATGTATTTTATGGACGGATTCTTCGGATATAATCAAATCAGGATTAATCTCGAAGATGAAAAACACACATCTTTTCGTACTCCTCTAGAAGTCTACTGCTACACAGTCATGCCATTTGGTCTTAAGATCCGCTAGTGCAACCTATCAGCAGGCCATGAGCACTATCTTCCAAAAATATTTATGAAAGAAAGTTGAATGCTATGTCGACGATATTACTGTCAAAAGTCGTCTAAAGGAATATCACATCCAAGACTTAAGAACTATCTTCGATCTAGTGCGCTAGCATCAACTCAAGATGAATTCCACCAAGTCATTCTTGGGATCCTCTAGTGGCAAATTTCTTGGATTCGTTATTACCTCTAAGGGTATACACGTTGACCCCAAGAAAGTCAAAGCCATTAAAGTGATGTGTCCTCCACACAACCCAAAAAAGCTACGAGGTTTCCAAGGACGGCTTGCGTACATCAGAAGATTCATCTCAAATCTCTCTGGATGCGGCAGACCATTCACTCAACTAATGAAGAAAGGTGTATGTTTCGTTTGGACTGAAGAATGCCAGCAAGCTTTTGAAGACATAAAGCGATATTTGATGAACCGTCCAGTTTTAGTGATCTAGTCATAGGAATACCCTTTCTGATGTATGTCCAGGCAATGGATCATTCCTTGGGTGCCTTGCTAGCCTAGAAGAACAAAGAGGGTCATGAGCAAGCTATCTATTATCTCAGTCGCACAATGATCGGTGCTAAACATCGATACAGCCTAGTAGAAAAAGAGTGTTTAGCCTGATATTTATTGTCCAAAAAATACGACATTATATCATGAGCCAAACCATTCATATCATCTCCAGAGTCAATCCTCTTTGAGTCATGATGAAGAAGACAAGTACACTCAACTCCAGACTCGTTATATAGGCCATACTACTCGCACAGTATGATATGGTTTATGTTCCACAAAAGTCTGTGAAGGGTTAAGCCTTAGCTGACTTCTTGGTTGCTCATCCGATCCCTGAGACATCTAAACTCTATGATGAAATTCTTGATGAAACTCTGGAATCCAACATGACTTCAGAAGGAATCCTCTCTTGGCATCTATTCTTTGATGGTGCTTCCAAAATCAGACCTAAAGACACTATCGTCGCTGGAGTCAGAATCGTTCTGGTATCTCCAGAAGGATTGGCCATTCAAAGAGCTTATTCTTTAGACGAGTCATGCTCCAACAACATTACTGAATACAATGATCTACTCATCAGTCTCCAATTAGCTAAACAGTTGGATATCGAGTTCCTTGAAGTATATGGAGACTCTAAGTTGATTGTCAATCAAGTTAGAGGCACATATGAAGTTCGGCATCAAGATCTCATGCCATATCATGAAGCAACAGTCAAGTTGTCTACATCGTTCAAAGGCTTCTTTAATGAAAATATACGTCGGGCATGTAATACATAAGCTGATGCACTTGCCAATCTAGCAGCAGTATTAGCGATCCCTGTAAAAAGACAACAAATGATCGTCATCACTAACAGGAAATTATTCTGTACTGAAAATAATTTGCATCTGGAATCCAGTAATTCAGTCGAAGTCTACACTATGAGTGAAGATTGGAGAGCTCCTTTCACCAACTTTGTGGTACATGATATCCTACCTAAAGATCCGAAAGAAGCAACTACAATTTGTTGGCGATCACTCCGATTCTATTACAATAACACCTCCAAAACACTCTATCGACGATCATATGACGGTATGCTTCTAGCAAAAAAGATACTACTTGAAGCTCACAACGGTGTATGTAATGCACATCAGCCTAGTCCTAAGCTACCAAATCGAATTCGACGCATGGGATACTATTGGCCAACCATGGTGTCAGATGCCATCAAATATTCAAAAAAATGTCGAGCATGTCAAATTTATGCAGATTTTATTCATCAACCTTCGAAATTTCTCCATCCGACTGCAGCGTCATGACCCTTCAAAGCTTGGGGCATGGATGTCATTAGTCCTATTAATCCACCTTCATCTCAAGGACATCGGTTTATCTTAGCTATAACCGATTACTTCTCAAAATGGGCCAAAGCTATACCTTTAGCCGAAGTCAAGACAAGCAGTATCATCAAATTAATCAAGCATCATGTGATCTACAAATTTGGTGTACCTTAACGAATCATCCATGACAATGGACCACATTTCATCAGTCAAAAGTTCACTCGATTCTGTGATGACAGCCGGATCAACAATATCGCTTCTACTGCCTACAATCCCGCAGCTAACGGTTTGGTAGAAGCATTCAATAAAACAATCATCTAGCTTCTCAAAAAGTTCGTTTCTACCAATAAATGAAACTGGAGTGAAAAGCTTGGAGAGTGTCTATGGGCCTATCGCACTACCGTACGTACTTCGACCAGCTGTACACCTTTCTCTTTGGTGTATGGATGTTATGTTGTTCTTAAGTTGGAGATTCAGATCCCGTCATTGAGAATAGCCATTGTCAATGAACTCATAACAGAAAATAATGATCATCTTCGACTTCAGAAGCTTGAAGCACTTGACAAAAAATGACTATTAGCTCAACAACACATCAAGCTATATCAAGCCCGTATCTCAAAAGCCTTCAACCGTAAGGTCAAAGTACGAGCATTTTAAAAAGATGAACTAGTTCTTACTGTCAGACGTCCTATAACTATGACACACATGAACATGGGCAAGTTTGAACCAAAGTGGGAAGGTTCCTACGTTATAAGCAAAGTTTTCTCAAATAGAGCTTATCTTAGGGATGGATGGGCGAATTACTATGATGCCTATTAACGACAAATTCCTGAAGAAGTACCATGTTTGAAAGTGTGTACTGTATTTTCTAACAAATATTGTGTATACTTCAAAATTTTAAATCCCCAGTAAAATTTATCCAGATCTTATTCAGTAAAAACAATCTACTATATTATCACAAATATCATCTTTTGAAACCAAGCTATTTAAAAGGATATCATGTTCTTGAGTCTTAGTTGGCTCAAGGATAATCAATAGATATACGAATTCACGTCCAAACTACCTCTGAATTCTACTATCTAAATTAAAGACTCATCACGTCCACATTACTTCTGATGATGTCATCTTCGAAATAACAATATTACAAGTTATATTCTGCCATGTCCACAATACCTCTGAACAGATATAATAAGTATTATTATTTTCAAGAGATATGTCATATCTGGCACCTCTGAATATATTTCACATTCATGTCTATTACTTGTGTCTCAAACAGATATGCAATAAGTAATAGAGCCACAAAAAGATCATCAATTTTTTATTCAAATGACGTACAAAACATTAAAAGTGTACATTCAGCTGAATAAAACAAAAGGTTGTCACAATTGGATAACTTCATTTAGGAGGTTGAATGCTCAGTTCAGTTATCATTCTCTTCAGAGCATAAGCCCTCTCAGTTCTAGAATCAGGAACTCTTTGTCTGGCCAAAGCTCGCCCAGATTCAGGGCAAAAGGTTGAAGGGATTTGACTCGGCGTTCAATTTTTGTACTCTGAGTTTGGATGAATTCTTCTCGTTTTCTCTTCAGATCATCCAGATAGCTAGCGACAACTTGGTGCATTTCAAGTACCTCTTCTTCATGCCTCCTGGCTGCTCTAAGTGTCTCGCGAAGCTGGGCCATCTTGGCTTCTAACTCTTGAAGACAAGTTTGGCATTCAGACGCTTCCTTCTATTTCTCTACGGCTTGAATCTTGTAATGCTCAACAAAAGAAGCAGTCTCGACAATGCTAGACTCCATCACTACAGATCATATTAAGAAAGCAGCCACATAATCTTCTAAGGTTGCTTGTCGTGCTGCAGACTCGCGAGCCATTGCCTCAAACTCAGCATCTACGAGTCATTGGATATTGCCTTTTGTCAGATCTTGGTAGGAACTGATTGTCTCTTCGACCGCATCCAAAATATGTTCTAAGAAGCTAACCTGGTCCAGATCACCAATATTGTGGATAGCTTCAATGATAAAGGAGCTAGTTCTCCTTACTGACTCATAAGGATGGCCTTTCTCCAAGACCATCTGAATAAGAGTTCCCAAAAAAGTAAAGGAAGCACTGATATAAGTCTCGACGACAATATTTGTCATCGTTGATACACCAGTATTCGCTATTTCAACCTGAATCCCTCCTTCTGCAGAAGATGGAGGAATCAAGGATTGTGCACCAGGAAATATTGATACGGGTATCCTCGAAGAGCTTCCTTCTACAACATGAGTCCCCATATCCAGAGAAGCCATAGTTGAGCTGACGTTGAATACCGTAGATGCCAATGGAGCCACAGCAATCGTCCCCACGGGACCCTCTGTAATAAAAAAGACGTAATTATTATCATATCAGACAATCTCAAAAGAGAAATGGAAAATAAAGTCAAAATTTTACCTGAGCCCAGCAACACATATGGGGTCTCACGAGGCACGATATCTCGCTCTGTATAGAGCTTCGCCATAGTGTTTTCAGAGACAGCCGCTTGGCTGCTCCCAGCCTCTGAACTGCCTGACATGAAGTGGCCGCTTCCAGTCTCTAAGTTGGCTTGGACACCTGGGGCTGCAGCTATCTCTGCCCCCTTTGTCTCAATAACATGTTCAGTTGGAGTTTGAACTCCTTTAGCTTTGATTTAAGGATTCTCATCACCCTAGACATCAACATCCCCTTCTCTGTCATCATTAGGGGTCTTACCATCTTCGATGATGATATCACCTTCGTATCAACATCTTCATCTTCACCTTCATTACCACTTGAGCCCTCATCGCCCTCAACTTCAGTATCAGAGTCTTCACCTCTTGGCAGTTCTTTAAAACCCTGATTAGCATCACTGGCACTCTGGTCACTATTATCCTGGTGATCACCATTTTCAATTTGATCTTCTTTGGCCAGTAGATCTTAGACCAGTACTTGAACGGAAGTTTCATTCAGACCAGGATCAAAAGCTGCATCAATCGGGTCCTCTCGATTGGATGATTACCAAGATCACAATCTAGCAATGCTTCTATCATCCTTTCATCTTGAAAAGGTTCTATGCTTGGAACATGAGCTACAAGAGCCTGAGGTATTGAAGACACCGGAGTAATTGGGGTTGGCTCACTCGTTGAAGAAGTCGTCAGGCTAGCTGCAGCGAACGCCGCCAATGCTACTGAAGACAAAAGAATAGTGAATCCTATGACCAATGGCTCTGAAACAGCAATACCAAGAGTATTTGTTGCAACCATCAGATTTGGAGCATTAGCAGCCGAAGGTTCTGGAGATAAAGATATATCAATACAAATTGCCATAGGATCAACATCAAGTAATTCTTGCTAAATAAGAAAAGTAAAAAACATTACCTTATGGAGAAGAAACACCTCCGGGTGACATTGTCCTTTGTTCCAAAGAGAAAAATATAGGAGAAGCTGCAGTCTTCCTCCCCTTGACTTTGGTGACCAATAGCTTTCTTCTGGCTGAATGAGTTTTGGCCAGAATAAGGCATATGTAAGACTTTATAAGCGGCGAGGGTTTGGGGTGTTTTTATCTTGGCTTGAATAAAGGTCGAGGAGAAACGACAATAGCCTAAGTAAAGACAGATGATTGGGGCTATAATTCTTCAGGAGCAGGTCGTTCTTTCCTTTTTTTCTCTTCGACACCTATACTTTCTCTTCTAAACGGGGACAGGGTCGATCCCCTAAGGGAAGTAGTCATGCCCAGTGACAAGCCAGCTTCTCTCTGCCGTATCTGAAGTCTGGTCATGGCTCTAGATCTCTTAACATCAACTGTTTCTTATGTCTCATCCCTTCCTATAGTAGGAAAAGGAGGAACATCTTGAGATGACTGGGTGACATCCCCTACTCTTGGCTTCTTAGTAACCTTCTTCGTGGGAGATTTTTCTTTCTGCTTCTTAAGAAGACCGCTCAGTGGATCTTGAGGCTCATCAACTAAATCCATATTTACAATGTCTAGAGGATCCTCGGTAGGGACATCTTTTTCAAATTTGATTCCACCGTGAAATGCCATGATGTAGGTATCTAGGGAGTATTCGTTTCTAAAATGAACCTTCCCTAGATACATGAATTTTCTTATGATCTATTCCATGAAAATACGAATCGTACCAAAGATTTAAAACTAAATTTTTCTTTTTTTTATAAAACGAATATGGAATAAATCTAATAGATTTAAAATGAAAACTTATTCTTAGGTAAGTGGATTGAGAAATGCTTCTGTAGAGTATCCAATATCTATTTTACGTCTTCTATGTGAAAATATTCAAAACTATCATTCATCGAATAACCCTCAAAGAAAGTGTTGGCTGAGGTATAGAAGCGTGCATATGAACTCATGATACGCGAACCATCTTCCACATTAGCGGAAGATATGGTAAATAGAACTTGTATGCCTTTTGTATTGTAATATCTCCATCCACGGGCACCATCAATCAGATGCCCAAAATTTTTAGACAAGTGTTTGCATTCCCAACATGCAACTAATCATAGCCGAACTGGCGAGCAAAGCGACTTGGCAGATATAGCTCTAAAAAGCAGTTGTTATCGAATCGGTACACCAGATGAGAGGGTCTAATTATTTTCAACCAAATAAAGGCTTCAGGAGAAGGACAAGAACCTATGGGCTTTAAATCTTGGATAGGGATCGAAAAGTTTTCATATCCAAGAAGAGGAGGAGTACAGAAAAATTTCCAGTCTGCGCCCCTATTTAGTGCTTTCCTGCAATCAAATAAAGACATAACTTTCTATTTTTCCTCAGCAAATCTGTCGATGTAATTAACTGCCAACGCTCCTCCGATCCCAAGGTCAGGATCCACCAATGAAGGGTGATTAAATAACAACCAGCCAAATAGATATGTGTATGGCATTTCGGTACCAGGGTATCCTTTTCGGTTGTTAGGCTTTTCCATCAAACTATCAATAAAGCTTTGGAGTCCCGTATTCAGCCTACTGGTCATGGTTGAGAGAATATCCATTTTCTATTCGAATACCAAGCGTACTGCTACAAAAAACACGCCACGATGGATTTGGTCTACAGTACTAGCACCTGGGACGACAAACCGTCGTAAACACAGGAAAAAAAAGCCTGCTAAAGTGGCTTCTGAAGATAAATTGGTACATTCTGCCTTATATAACTTTCCAGAGGGGTATTTACATCATAGTCATTCCAGGGTTTGGCCGACTCTATATTAGCTCGGCCAGTCTCCTCTATTAGTTGAGAAATAGTTTGAGCATCAAGCAGCTCAAAAGAGCAAGGCATACATTCAGATTGATCTTGCACTTTGGGATCTGTCTCGTGGCCAAAAAAAAGGTAGAACAACCACCTAAAAATATAGCATGTCGCTCCTGTCTTATATAGGTGCATGCAGGTGGTAAAATGATACAGTAATTCATCTAACACTGCTATCATCTGAGGATTGACTTTAGCCAAAGCCTCTAGCTTGTCCTCTGTCGGTAGATACTCCTCATAAGGGTTATCTCTCATTAGTAGATGAAAAAGAAATTGTATTTCATGGAGGACAGCCTAGTTCTCCATAAGGAGTAGCAATGGTACCAGTTTTACTGTTATACCTTTCGGCTAAAGCTAAAAATAAATTAGAGTGATTTTGGATTCCATAAGTGGTGGCTAGAATAGCTTCATAAAGCCCCAGTTCTTGCAACTTTTCACAAAAGTTTTGTAAGACTCACACTGATAGACGGTTCCAGCGAACAATCTTCGGATGCATTAAACTAGATAATCGCATGCTAACATTGTAAGAATATTCTCCCCAGATGCAACATATACATTGGCAAAGATGGGAATTCTGACGGGTCTCATCACAGCCGTATCGTCCGACGGTACACTACCTGGTCTCAAACCCCTTAAGCGAAAACTATATTGATCAGATTTGTAGAGAAAGATGTCTTTGTTGTGCTCTTTACGACGGTGACATATTCTTCCTACCCTAGGCTCTTGGAAAGGAGTAAAATCCTATGAAATATTTCTTGGATAGCTGGCATGAGCATACCGAGATAAAGATAAATTCCTCAGCATCTTAGGCAGGTATACCAGTACGTTTCCCCTTCCGAAAGCCCGTCAATCCTTTGTCGACTTGGACTGAGAGTCTGCAGCTACAGCCTCTCCAAAGAGGAAAGCTGGCTTCTTAAAGAGACGTGCATCTTCAGATAGAAAAGGAGTATTGTTCATTAAGCAAAATAGGGTTCTATAATCTTGATTCTCTAGCATAGCTCTCCTGGTCTCAGGCAAATGATACTGAGGAAAAGGGACATGGGATAGGTTTTCCTGGTACTCAAACACTCGGAATGTAGATGCCAACTCCTCAGCATGAGGGTATTCCCTCAGATCCACTACAAAAGCAAAAGGAAAATTCATAGTTAAACTTCTGAAAAGATTATTTTTTCTAAAAAAATAACCTTGCGCCAATCATAGATGGCGTAGGGGAGGAAAAACTAGTCCTCAGCCAGCACATGTAATTCTCAAGCCAGATGGTACATCACATCAACTAGCACATGGTCTGCGCATAATAAAAGATGTCGTATCACATCAACTAGTACAGGGTCTGCACATAATGACAGATGGCACAGCATGCTGAGAATACAACAGATAGCGTATGGCATCATTTGTTATATTTTTTAGCCCTATACCCTGAAAGAGGCGGCACAATATGTAGATGGCGCAAAGCATCGACCAACACTCTAAAAGAGGTGGTTGATGTTGTCCTTGGTCGCGCTTCACACGAATGGTGTGAGCAGTCCTACTGTTGTCTTCTTTATTTAAGTCCCTTACCTTCCAAGGCTGGGTTCGCCTCTTCGGCTCTCATCGACTGCGTGATGTGCTATGGCACTCTCAGTGGGAGCCCATGCAAAGTGGCTTTGACTACTTTCTTTCCCTTCTTGGTGGCTGTGGATCTCTTCGGTGTCATTGAGATAAAAGTTTCGAAGGTTGAAGAAGAGCTCAAGAGAAAGAAATTGCAAAGTAAAAGTAATTTTCTCTCTTTTTTTGACTATTTATAGCCGAGTCCTAACCGTAACAGTCGTGCTATCTGTGCCTGAAAGTTGGGTCGATTATGATACAGCTTCGCGCCAACTACTTCTTATTCAAAGTATTTCAAATTTTGAAGCCTTTCAAATTTGAAAACTTTGAAGGGGGTCTTGTAGAGGCCTAAAAAAAATACACTCAGCACCCTGCGCTACTCATAAGAAGTACCAACATTCAGATCTTCAAGTGGCGCCAGTGATCAGATGGTGCCAGACATCAGATGGTGCCATACATCAAGTGGAGCTACCTGCCACGTGGCTATTTTCTTGGAGAAGCTAAACAGTTATCATCATGACTGACAGCACGACAGTCAAGAAAAATCCGTTCGAATCTCGAGCGCTTGACGTTCGAAGAGATTTGGTTAGACATGTTAGATCCGCAATTAATGACCAATAGTTGTCTCGCGCCATCTGTAATTGGCACAAGATGATCATTAGTATCATATCAGTCAGTGGTGCTACTTAGCAAGTAGCGCATTGCGCCACCCGACAGTAGGTACCATTTGATCAAATCAACCTGAAGCATTTAGATTACGTGGCACACATGCCACTAATCTCGAAGAACGTATACGTGATACTGCCTATGACAAAGTGCATATCAATCACAACATGCCACGCATCTAAGCAGTTAAACTAGCAGTTCGTGCCAAGGGGTAAATGGCACTCCACTTGCAGTGTGCGCCAATCAGGATAACTACTTAACAGTTATCTCTATAACTCCATAAATAGAGTTTCAAATCACTTGTAAATCATCACTATTGATCATAATCTTCTGAGCACTTGCTACAACACTCTCCAAAGGTTGTCTTCTTCGATATCGTATCGTCCAAGAGATAAAGTGATCATCTTCGGATCAGATTCTTGCAGTTGTACTTCTCCAAAAATTAATTATACTCTTGTACTTTCTTTTTCTTCTAGTTTGTAAAGGAATACCTTTGTTTTTGTAAACAATAGCGTGTGAGCATCTTCTCAATGTAATGAGACTGTGACAATGCCACTCTAGTTTCTGTTCAGATGATCTTTATCCCTAGGATAACATCAGCTTTCCCTGAGTCCTTCATACTGAACTTAGATGAGAGGAACTTTTTTTGTCTCAGTGACACTTGCTAGATTTGTACCCAAAATTAGCATGTCATCCACGTAGAAACAAACTACAACTCCTCTTCCGTTAGCAAACTTTGTGTACACACACTTATCGGTCTCGCTGACCTTATAGCCATTTGATTTTAGGACTTTACCAAACTTCTCATGCCATATCTTGGGAGCTTGCTTCAGACCATATAGAGATTTCACCAACTTATAGACTTTGTCTTCGATGCCCTTGACGACGAATCCTTTTGGTTGTTACATGTAAATCTCTTCGATCAATTTACCATTCAGGAAAGCGGTCTTAACATCATCTAATGAATTACCAGCTTATGAATTATGCACAGAGCAATCAATATCCTGATGGTCGTCATCCGTGCTACTGGAGCATATGTGTAGAAGTAATCGATGCTTCTGAGAAAACACCTTGGCAACTAACCTTGCCTTGAACTTGTCAACTGTTCCATCGGCCTTTATCTTCTTCTTGAAGATCTATTTACATTCGATTGGTTTTGCTCCTTCAGGCAGATCGACCAATATCCACGTGTTGTTGGAGGTTATCGAGTCGTACTCATCATTAATAGCCTCATTCCAGAAGATAGCATATCTGGTCTTCATCGTCTCATTATAGGTAAGTGGATCTGCTTCCATATGATAGGTGACGAAATCCTCTTCGAAGTCCTTCAGTCTCCTCACTCGCTTAGATGCAGGTTCTGCGAGTTCTGGTTCAACAGTTGCTTCTGCAGCAACAACTTCTTCTTGGACTACCTCTTTGTAAGGAACTTGAGCATCATGTGCACTCACATTGTTCTTCAAAATGTCCACGAGAATAATATTCTTGTGCCATGCAAATTTATCTTTAAAGAATTCTGCTTCACAAAATTCAATAATATGATTTGACTCAATATCAAAGAACCTCCTAGCAACACTCTTATCAGCATAACCCAGGAATATAGTCTTCGTAGTCCTTGTTTTCAGCTTCTGAATCTTCAAATCCAGAAGTTTCACGTACGCCAGACACCTCCACCCTCGAATGATATTCAAGTTGGATCTGACCTTGAACTAGAGTTTATGAGGAGTGACTTCCGAAGTTGCATGCGGCACTCTGTTTAATATGAACGTAGCCATAAGTACTGATTCATCCGAGAAGTAATTTGGAAGACCCACAGTTAACAACATTGATTTCATCATCTCTGTTAACGTTCTGTTCTTCCTTTCTACAATACCATTTGATTGAGGGGAGTACGGAGCAGTTGTCTCGTTGATATTTCCATATTCTCTGCAGAAAGATGCGAATTTATGAGACCTATACTTGCCACCTCGAATACTTCTAATTCTCTTAAGTTGTTGTCCAGTTTGATGCTCGGCTTCAGCCTTGATGTCCTTAATCTTCTCAAATGCTTCATCTTTAGACTTGAGCAGATAAACGAACGTGTACTTTGAGAAGTCGATAAAAGTAATAAAATACTTCATCCCGGCCTTTGTGGAGAACTGTTTGAAATCTTAGATATCTGAGTGCGCGAACTCCAGATGATCTGTACTTCGGTTTATCCGCTTGAACGATTTTCTGGTGATCTTCGACTGTTTAAAGACCTCACACTTCTCCAACTCCTTACCACCATATTTGAATATAAGCCCTAGACTAGACATCTTGTTTATTCTTTTACAATGAACATGTCCTAGTCTACTATGCCACAACTCAAGAGAATAACCAAAAGAAGAAACTGCATTCACTATCTCGATAGGAGTTACAAGTTGAGGTTTGAACATCCCTTCGGTACAAAAGGCCTTGTCGAAGTATGTTCCGTTATAGGACATAACGACTTGACCAGCGTTAATGTCCATCCTCAAGCCTGTATTGCAGAGCCGGCTTCCAGAGACCAGGATCTTGGCTATAGCAGGTACGTGCTTCACATTCTGAAGCATCGACGACTTCGTCAAAGTCAGTTACATTACCATCGTTCCGATCCCAAGTACTTTAGCTTATGTCTGGTTCGACATCATAACTTTCTCATAAACAAGTTGATACGTGGTGAACCACTCCTATTTTGAGCAAATATGACACGAGGCCCCAGTATCTATCTACAAGTTCGTGTCAAGCCCAGCTGAGTTAACCTGCACAATTATAGCAACAAAGTTAGCCTCACCTTGCTCCTTTTGTTCTGGTTTTTCTTTACAGTCCCTCTTCTAGTGGCATTTCTTGCCATAATTGAAACAAGTCCTAGGTTCTTTGGACTTGGGCTTGAACTGTGCTGACTTCACCTTCAGATGGTGAACGTCTTTCTTCTTTTGGTAGGAAGCCTTCAGCTTCCCTTTAGAACTTCCTCCTTGCACCTTGTTTGCCTTAGCCATCTACTTGGACAAGACGTCCACTTTGAGTTGAGCCCTCATCTTCAATATGTATCCAGTGTAAGAGGATTTCCAGATCCACCTCCATCTTCTTGCGGTGCATGTCCGTGATACCCTGACGACAAAAACATTGACCAAAGGCATGCCATCATCTGCCAGCTTCTTACGTAACTTGAGGAACTCCTTGACTTGAGGTAACATGGTTTTGTCTTCAACCTCATCCTCCAGACCTTTTCGGTCACGTGGATCTTGTTTCTATTCCCATCTGCCTTGTAGAGATTCTCTACAGACTCCCAGACATCCTTTGTATTGACCGTCTTGCTGTATGACTCCACCAGAGTGTCCTCCATCGAGTCCTGGATCAACAACTTGCAGAGGTTGCTATCCTGCCTCCACTTTGATTGCAAAGCTGTGGCTTCAGCAACCCTTCAAGCATTTCCCACTTTTGGAATCAAGGGCTTAGGATCTATCAACACATAGTCGACGCTCATGAGTTAAAGATTAAGGCTGACCTTTCTCTTCCAGATGTTGTAATGCTCCCCGTCAAACCTCTCAAGTTTAAAACTTGTATCGAGAAGTTATATATAGTTTTTTGCCATCAGATCTGAATCTTGCTTTGAGATTGTTATTCCCGAAATAGATCTTTTGATGGGAAATGGAAATCTCGATCTCTTATTTCCTGAGAGACAAAAAATTCGTTCTCATAAGAGAGAGATGAATACTCGTTCTCAACCGGAGTTGATGCAACGAGATGAATGATCGCTCTCAACCAGAGTTGATGTAACAATATGAGTAATCGCTCTCAACCGGAGTTGATGTAATGACTTTGCTGGGTGATAAAGATCATCGTTGCTCAAAGCAAGATTCGCCCGATTGTAATCTGCTTTCAGGAACCAGCAAGTTCGAACGAACTTCTGGAACGCTCGTTGTCATATACTTTATGAACTCAAAGAACTCCTTAGGACTTCGATGGTGGCGGCTGCACTTCTCTCTTCGTCTTTTTATTTTAGTGTAAGTCCTTGATGAAGGCACGAAGAGAGTAGTTATAGAGACGGGTCGAAACCCTAATCCTATTCCTGGCCGTAACTGATTGGGAAAAGATAAGAGCGAATAATGGAAAGATTTGAATAAATTAAATTCAAATCCCACAATAAACGGATATGTTCAATTAACTCAATCTTTTCATAACCGCTCAAATCTTTCAATCGGCCACATCATACGCTACCTGCGCCCCATAGCCACTCAGGCCATCAACCTGCACGTGTAGCTGAGAAGCCCGTAGTATCCCGTGGCACCTGTGTGCCTAGCGCCACAACCCCGTAGCACCTGCGTGCAGCAGCGTCGTAGCCCCACAGCACCTGTATGCCAACTGCACCTGCGTGCATGTGCTGCAACTTGTGCAGAGATGAGCGCACAAGCGTATCAACTATGCACAATGTGCCTTGTGTCGATGGTGACGTGCTTAGTGCAAAGTGCACCAACAAAATGCCACTTTACACCCTTGAGCCCGAGTCCGAGTCGCTAAGCCCCTTTGGGGCTTAGCTCCATGAGGGAATTATCCCATGAGCATGACAGAAAGTAATAATGCTTCTTTGTTGGTTTAGCCTTCTTTCCACTAGAAAAAAAAGCCCCCACGTGGCACCCATGTGCCTCTCCATACCTCATGTGATCTCTCAACACAAGCTAAGCTTTATATAGAGATATCATCCATTTGGTTTTCCAATGTGGGACTATCTTTCTAGTGTCGAAAGCAAAACACCAACACCAACAAGCAAAAACACCAACACCCTTTTATTATATAAATATGATTTTAAAACCATTTTCAGAATAATTTTTGAATGACCAAAAATAAAATCATATTTTATTTTTTGATAACAAAATCTAAGAACAAAAATTTTATAAAACTATTTAGTATTATAGTTCTAACTAGTTTTCGAAATACTAAAGAAAATATTATCATAATATCTTTTACAATATTTTATTCTTCTTTTTTTATTAAAGTGGAATCTGTTTCTAAACAAAATAAACCAAGCAATAAAATATAAGTTTGAAAAAATCCAGAAAGAGGGGTTACAAATCTATCCATCTTAGAAAAATTTCGTCATCAAAATTTCAAAGGACACGATTGTGCATGACAAAGGATATGATATGACTAATGATCAAAATAAGTTAGGCATGATCGTGAATTGAATCGAACCTTAAGAAGATACCACATGGCATGATTAAAGTGTTGTAGAAAGGGTCTAGTCACAATGGTCAAGGGTATAATTTAAATAAGTTTATCTAAACGGGAAAGGTCATTAGGCATGATTAACTATTTAACCAAAATCATTTAGGCACAAATATGTAATCAACTCTGCGAAAAGATGCAATTTGGCACGATTGAAATGTTTTCAAAATGATTAAGACACGATTAAATTTTCGTTTAAGGATGATCGAAGGAATTAGTTTAGCACGATCAATTGTTTAGCACGATCAAATATGACCAAATTATATGGTCAATGATCTAGTCAAGATCAAAATCTAATTATGCTTAAGTATAAAAGCGTAATAGGGTTAGCTAAAAGTCACTAGGCACGATTAACCACTAATTGAAACTATGTAAACATGATCAATGATCAATACTTTAGACAAGGTCTAACAAGATTAAAATTACTCAGATACAAGTAAGATGTAGTTACGATCAAGGTTAATCGTGCAAGTCATCAAAACATGATTTAAAATCTGGCACGAGTATGAATATAATCATGTTCAAAGTCGGAATACAATCTAAGCATTAATAATAGAGTTTGAAATGTAGGCACGACTATGACTATGTTCAAAATAGTTCAGTCACGATCAAAGTTCTTTAGGGACGATCAAAATTTAATTTGTTTGGCACGATCAACCCGATTAACTATTTAGGCAAAATTATTTATGTACAATTACATAATCAAAATCTTAAAATGTGCGAATTGATTCGATCAAAAAATATTCTAGTTGTGATTAGAAAGTCGTTAAGGATGATCCAAATCAAAATCGTTTTAGCACGATCAGTTATGTAGGCATGATCATAGAACCATAATCTAGGTACGATTAATTATGAATCTAGTGGAATAAGGAATTAAAATCTACTAATAGGTTTTAAATGAGGAGGAGTCCAATGGCGACGCAAGATTAGAAGAAGGATATGAAAGAAAGATAGGAAGAAAAGAACTACAAGCTTTACTTATAATAGGATAATGAGAAATAGGATAACAAATTAGCTTGAAGTGATAGTGCAAGATTTTGCGAATCATGAAAAATCAATAGTCATATGCCAAAAAAAGATATAGCCTCTCTGGTATTCGAAAACCATATGCATATCTGAAGTCGTTTCACCGAGAATTTATGCCTCGTCAGGGTACATCTGACTGTAGTAAACCCTTAGTTTCATGACTCGAATATGATATTTGTATCAAATATTCTTTTAGTTCTACTAATATTAACAAACAACTCAAAGGTCAAAATAGGATAACTAGGACATAGTTTTAATAACATTCAATTACTTTACTTACTCGACATTACTTCAACTTAGGGATCATGCCTCGTCAGTGCGCTGCTGGCTGCAGTGAACCCATAGTCTCCATAAATCAAATAAAATGGCGACAGTGCGCTGCTGTCTTTTCATCGTAAGTCATCAAAATTATTCTAACTATATCCATAAAAATTCAAAATAACTTCTAAAAATTCAAACAAGTCGATCATGATAGAAAATGTATAAGTATTTGTCCTTAAAGTGAGAGTATCAATTTTGAAAAATAAAATGATCAATTAGGTATTGTTGAAAATCAAACGATCGAAAAGTAGCTGAACACAAGAGAACTAAAATCTTCTAAATTTTATTTCTCTAATATTCGAGGATCGAGGAAAACATATATGTCTTGAATTTTAACAAAACTCACTCGAAAGTAATATATAGATAATAGGATCAAATTGGGATCAATATTCAATGGATTAGAAATAAAATATTATTAAAAATAGTTACCTATGGCCAATGGAAAAATTAAGCAATAAGAATTTTATTGGATAGGATGATGAGGTTTAGAGGGGAGGAGATAAAATTATACGAATGGTCAAAATTGGGAATTGAACCTTATAAGGTCCTTGTTTACCAAGTGAACAGTCTACCCACCTTAGATCGTACCATCATATCAAAACACAATAGTATATCCCTCTATGAAAATTCCTAAGTTATATAATAGGGTTTAGAATTCAATAATTTTCTACATAAATCACGTGGCCTATATAGCAACCTTAACTACACAAACAACTAAATTGATTAAGGGACTCCTATTCCTAGTCATTATCCTAAAATCAAATTAGTTCTAGTCTGAATGAGCAATTCCTAGTCGCAAGTTCGCAATAGTACGACTAACTTAAGTACTATCACGAGTTCGCACAATTTTGCTAAAACTGACCTGTATGGGCCACCGTAAAAACTTGTCATGACCCGTACCCGCTTTTCGAGATACGAGTGCGTGTCCAAGCCAGTCTACACCGCAGTATCGGCGGTAGAACACTGTCTAGCCACAAATACACAAATGCACAAAAATAATCTTTATTGCTTATTCATATTGCTAAATTAATTACAACATTTACAAAATTTATTTTTGAAAGGAAATACAAAGTCTCATAAAATCTATTACAACAATTTAAGCTATCTAACTAGTTTCTAGGTTTTGACCTACGAGTACACTCGTATCTTCCAATGCTATGAGAAACCACGGCTAACCTGCAAAATATTTGTTTCCAGTCAGGAATGGAACGAGCACATTCTAACAGCAGTTCCAATAATTTGACAAAATCTATAAAACAGTAAGTAATACTAAAAAATATGATGAGTGAGTAACAGAGAATCATGGCATAAAATATGTGAGTAAAAGTAGGAGAGCATGGCATTCAAGACAATGATGTAACTATGATAAACAACTGAAATAGGAACTGTAATATAGCAATACTACCTCTAACTAGTGAGTTAAAATATACTTTTGACATGTAAACGACTAAGGGCAAATCCGGCACCCCGTACGTAAATTGTGCGACTGCTATCAGACACAATCAGACATAATAGAATGTTTCTGGATATGTTTACATGTCTACTAGAGTACTTTGTCGCCCGACTAGTACTCATGGATTCAATAGGTCACGAAATAGGGTAAACATGCAAGTCACGAAAATAACATGTAAAGAATCCATAACTACTATACCATGTGACCATCGTGTCAAGAATCAACAAAATATCAATGTAAGACACTACTAAATACATGAATTGTAGAGATAATCAATATGAAAACTATCAGAAATGTACTCGCCTGAGGTCCTTAGCTGATGAAACCGATACTACGAACCACTCAAATGAGCCACGAAAGTCAACTCGCACAACCGTCACCGGATGCTAAAATAGACATCACCAACGTGTTTGTCATAAAAGAAATAACTAAGAATGTCTAACCAAAAGTCCAATTCTGGATGCAGGGGTAAAATCGTAATTTTGGGTCAAAACGATGTCCGTCATTGGACCCGCTTTGCACCGAAAAGTGTGCCAGTACCCGCAGTCTCTAAAGTCGTCAAACTATATATATACTGGTCCAATTTAACAAGGCGAACCCAACCATATGTCCAAAGTTTGGCAAGGAAATAGGAAATGTCGATTAGTCGTGGTCAAGAATAATATAATCTAAGAGGGAAGTTGATTAAGGAAAATAATCTTATTGTGAATATATACCTAAGAAAAATATTTGTGGTTGCGCGGAATAAAATTTACTAATAGTATTTAGTAAAAAATAATACGTAGTCTTAGAAAATATTTTATAAATCCAATTATGCAATCCTATTAGGGATAATGTATATGGAGCCCATAAATATACTTTAAAATCCTTATATATACAAAACCTCTAATAAAATTTGGCCCAATATATGCCATAGAATATTTAAGAAATATACCTACTTAATATAAAAGTTTATTTTTAGAAAATAGATTTTATCTAAAGCTTTTCAAATACAGTAATCTCTATAGAAATATAAGCCCAAACCCAAAGTAGTTTACATGGTCAAATAATCCAATAATTTAAATAAAAAACTATCCTCTGGCCCAAAGGCCCAAAATATTTATAAATATTTTTCATAGAATAAAAAACTTTAAGCCCAAATCCAATATGGACCTATTGAGCCAAAGCCCATATTATATTTGTTTTTTATTTTTAAAATAATAAAAATTTGTAAATAAAATAATACTCAATACTAATACTAATAACAATACTAATAGATAATACCAATAATATTATTAATAATAATTCTAACAAAATGTCATATAATTTGATATTGTTCTTGCCAAAATATAAAATAATAATAATAATAATAATAATAATAATAATAATAATAATAATAATAATAATAATAATAATAATAATAATAATAATATAGGAAGCGTGGATACCGACATGGATACAATGCACAAATGGTTGTGGAATTGCTATAGGGTTTGAGAAAGGTAGAGGAAAAGCCTCCCTTCATATAGGAGTCAAAACTCCTAGTGGGATAAGGATTAACTTTCTAGAGGATAACTCGTCCTTTTTAATTTAAATCAAATAAGATATTTAAAACAAATTTAGTTTTAATCCTAATCCATTAGTAGATAGAAACACTAGTTTAACTCGATATTTAATATAATCAAATAATTAGATCATATAAATTAAATCTGAATTTTAATAATTGATTATCATAACAATCTAGAAATGATAGTCAGTGTCACCAATATTCGTGAAATACTTTGTATAAATCCTATCTTTATTTAAAATCTATAGGGATACCCTTTTATTATATCAATATGATTTCAAAACCATTTTTAGAACAATTTTTGACAGACAAAAATTAACAACATATTTTATCTTGTTGATAACAAAATCTAAGAACAAATATTTTATAAAACTATTCAGTATTATAGGTTCTAACTAGTTTTCGAAATACTAAAGAAAATATTATCATAATATCTTATACAATATTTTCTTTTTTATTAAAGTGGAATCCCTTTCTAAGCAAAATAAAATAAACAATAAAATATAATTTTGAAAAAAATTCGGAAAGAGGGGTTACATCGCCCTTCCCCCTCACCTCGAGATCCACCTCCCCAATGGACTGCTCCTTCTTCAGCGTCTCCGTCACCAACCTGTCAGTGGCACCGCCCTCGCCTCGGGCCTGACGTCGAATGCCGCTCGGTTGCACCTCAGCTAGAAAAACGTGGACCCATTCGCGGATGCCACCATCTAGCGGACGCCCTGCGGTTACGGCAATTTTCTGTGCAAAGGCTGAGGTCAAAAGTCACGTTCAGCGTGTGGTCAGGTTATAGTTTTGGATTGGGGCACTGCCGACGGAGTACTTGATGGAGGCCGGAGGGATGACGAGCCACAGGATGAGGACGGTTAGTCCAATGAGCTCTCGGAGGTCGAGGACGGCTGTGAGGATGTAGCTGGGGGCACTACGGTTGGGAACAATAGGGGCATGAGCAAGCGGAGGGCCCGCCATGGCTTCGAGGCTAGCTGCAACGGAGATGACCAAGTATGTTGTGGACTACGTACTGTTGAATTCGGTGGTGGTCGGGTGGTTACTGCCGATGTGTCAGTGGATTGTCCAATTGAGGGAAGCAAGGGTTCTACGTCGAGTCAGGATGCAGTCGGCTTGGACTACAAGGAAAGGGTTACAGAGATGATCTCGATGGTTTGGTGCATGGATAGAGGTCGGGTGTGTAATGGAGGGAACGAACTCGTGTGTGAAGAAAGAAACATATGCAGATGGAGCTAATAAAGAGGAGCAGGGATTTTCGCAGGAATGAAAAAAATTGTGGGAAATGAACTTTTTTATCTGTCACTAGCGTTTGAAAAGAAAATTGTGCGAGAATCTAAAAATTTATGGGAGAGATGAAAATCATAGGAGGGAAATGTAAATATAAGAGGGGAATGAAAAGTGGGAAATGAAAATTTGAAGTTTTAAACTTTTTGTTTTATGTAAAATTGATAGTTATTAAACGTTTTTCGTTTTATTAATAACCGTTTTTATCATCTTTTATTTTTGCAAACATTTAGGATGAAAATTTTATTTATATTTAATTTATGTTATAAAAATTTATTTCCAAAAATTGGGTACATTCCAATAAATAATATATCCACAATATATAATTATTATCTCCCTTAAGAATATAATTTTACTATAATATTTTTTTCAAAAATTCTTACTTATTTATTTATTTCTCTTTTTTATTTTTTTATTTTTTTATTTTTTTTTATTTTTTTATTTTTTTTTTGAAATAAAATTCAATATTTTTCATTTTCATTTTTTAAGAATAATTTTTTTTTTACAAAAAGATTTTTCTTTTTTCTTATTTTTTTTCTTTTATCTTTTCCTTTCACTTTTTTTTCAAATTTTTTACTTGGAAAATGAGTCTTCAATTACAACGCACAAAAATACATGCCATAAATGAGTATCCCATTACAACGAACAAAAAATGCATGTCGTAAATGATTCTTCAATTACAATACACACAAATGCATGTCGTAAATGAGCCTTCAATTACAACGCATAAAAATGCATACCATAAATGAGTCTTTAATTACAACACGTAAAAATGATGCCATAAATATGCCTTCAATTACAACGTGCAAAAATGCATGCCGTAAATGAGTCTTCAATTACGGCGTGCATGTCAAACACGTCGTAAAAAGACAAAAAAACAACACTTTTACGGTGCACATATTTGTACGCTGTAAAAGAGTGTCATTTACAACGCCCAACAACTGCGCGTCGTAATTGTGTGCCATAAATGATATACTTTTTTTGTAGTCGTATAAGATAGCAAGTCATCTAAAATTGCCAACAGATCCTGTATGGATTGGAGCAAGTACATACATGATAAACTATTCAAGACATAATAGAAACTATAAAACTGAAAATAGAATATGTAATACATGATCAAAAAGTAAAGTGGAATCGTGGCATGGCAAGTAGAATAAAATAAGTAATCATGAGTAAATATGGAATATGACAACAAACAAAGGGTGAAACAACTATAACTATCTAAGTGTGTCGAAGTACTATGTTCAATATGTGAATGGCTGAGGGATCTACTAGGTTCGGCTAATCATACATGACATGTATGATTAGCTAATTCACAATCTAACTAAAACACGGTCAAAAGGATGCAGTCGGCGGCCAGTGAGGAATTTTAATGGTGGCATGGCCGACGGTACCACGAGGTGGTGGCTGGCGGTTGGATGGATGGCCGAAGGAAATCCGAGCACAACGGAGGACCAAGAATGGGATTGCGGTCTCGACAGAGTAGCTGGCATGGGTGAAGGAGGAAGAAATGATAGGGAGTGGATGAACGGTCGTCGTCGTGGAGCTAATCCACCGGAAAAGGGAAGATCTGCTGGAGACGACACAATTGGGTGTGGGCTACGGTCGAAGGTGGAGCACAAATTGACCGCTCGTGTTGTGTCGGTAAGATGTAATCACGTCCCCGGGGTTGGACTCAGGGACACGAAGGAATTGATTGTATTTTTATGGAATTTTTGTGGGTTTTGGGACATCGTATCATATTGAACACGGAATAGTATTGTAAATTGTAATAGAAATAGTGGAATGAAATGTAATAGACACCCGGGATCAGACCCAAGGCCGGACACTCGACTGATACCAAGATGGTGGTTGGACACGACGACACGTCTATGGTTATGGTGGTGTTGGCTATTAGTATTGGTTGAGAAATTATTTTGGAATTGTTTAGAGAAAGGATTCGGGTGAGGAAGCAGAGTATATATATATATATATATATATATATATATATATATATATATATATATATATATATATATATATATATATATATGCACACACACACACACATGGCGACACGTCTATGGTTATGGTGGTGTTGACTGTTTGTGTTGGTTGAGAAATTATTTTGGAATTGTTTAGAGAAAGGATTCGGGTGAGAAGGTAGAGTATATATATATATATATATATATATATATATATATATATATATATATATATATATATATAAGGATTGGTGGAATAATTTTATCCGTATTAGAATTTAAAGAAATCAAAAATAGTTTAAATAATGATTTAAATATAAATTAGGTATATTTAGTTTAATAATATACTAAGAAAACTTCTCTTTATTTAATCTTATCCTATAATTGATTTTAAAATTTATTCTTTAAAATAAATCAATTATTAGTCAAATATAAATATTTATGATTTTTAAACCACTTTCAAAACCAATATTTTGAAAGTCAAAAAAGATAATAACAAAACATCGTCACAATTCCCATAATAAAATTTCAAGAAAAATCATTTTCTAAAAGGCAATTGAAAGTAAATCTAAAAATCTAAAAAAAATTGGAAGTTCAGGAGAATGGAGGTTGCATATCCACCCACCTTAGAAAAAAAATTGTCCTCTAAATTGAAGGAATGACTAGGATAAACATGCTTGTTTAGTCAAATGTAAAGGTAATAAAATTTCTTAATAAGAAAATATTGACCAATTAGATAAAAAAAATGGTAGTAAAAAAATTCTTAATAAGAAACATTGATCGAGAAGGATGAAAATGGAAGAAGCAGAATATACGTAACTTGATATAGGAATAGTTTGTAGGAACCAAGGTTCTGTCCTTGAATCATCTATAAGGTTCTCAAGATTTTAACGTAAGCACTAGCACTAGGGGCTATTTGGTTCCCAGGAGGTCCCCTGCAAGTAATTCCATGGGAGGTCTCCATTTTTTCCTTCCACAATAGTGGAGTTAATCTACAACGAAGCCAACAAGCCTTTTTTTCTAGCTCTGGTCACCTTCTTACTTCCACCATCTACAATTATAAAGAGAGAAAAATTAGAAGAAGAAGAGTCCAACGGATGAGTTAGAGAGAGAGGGGAAAAAAATAAAAGAAGAAGAATCCAGCAGACAAGCGAGAGAGACCGAGGAAAAAATAGAAGAAGAAGAATAATCCAACGGACAAGTGAGAGAGAGAGAGAGAGAGAGAGAGAAAGAGAGAGATAGATAGAGAGAAGAAGAAAAAGAGGAGGAGGAGGAGTCCTGAGGATGAGTGAAGTAGTGTCGAGGATGAGTGAGAGAGGAGAGAAAAAAATTAAAAGAAGAAGAATAGTCCAGAAGAGTGGAGAGAAGGAGTGAGTTTGAGAGTGAGTTAAATTAGAGGTAGATTTAATAATTTTATAATAATAATTAGTAGATAAATTATTGTAGAAAAAGAGTCAATTTGTTGGTAGGTGTTAAATTAGGATAGGTTTAATTATTTTATAATAATAATTAGTGGAGAAAAAGAACCGTTTTGTTTGTAGGTTTAAGTTACATTATATTTATAATAGAATTGTTTTATAATAAAAATTATTTTATAATAATAATAATTAGTGTATTACATAAAATAAAAAATAAAAATAGGGGGTAATGTCAAGACCCGCACCCGCTTTTCGGGATGTGAGTGCATAGGGAAGTCTAACCTACGTCGCAGTATCGACGTAAAAAGCTGTCTAGATCTTAAAGTACACCATATATGCTCATAACATATGTCTTTGCTCATTCACAATACTAAATCAAACTACAATATCCAAAGACTACATTTGATTAAAAAACAATATCTTAATAATACATCAAATTGGAACAAACTCCTTAACCTTTATGATTAAACCTATTTAAAATCTAATCTCTAGGATTGGCCTTCAAAATACACATGTATCTCTCCCAAGGATCCAACACATAGAGTAGCAAGCGAATAATATGAAAAAATAGGTTTCCAGCCAGGAATAAAAAAAGTACAATTCAAGCATGTAGTTCCAAGTATATGACAATGACTACAAAAGCACTAAATAGAAATGGCATACATGATAAAATAAATAAATTGAAATCATGACATAGAAAATAAAGAAAAACTGTTAGCATAAACTATAAGACAAGTAGAACATGGAACAAGAAAACATAACCATCTAAGTAATTTGTTGTACAATTTTCATTATGTGATCGTGCTAGGACATTACACTACACGGTCTACATAGGATTTGCATCCCCTAGGTTTAATATGCATGAAATATAAAATAAAGCAAGGTCTAAGGTCTGATCAGATATTTACTTAGTAGTTTTCCCCCGACTACTACACATGAATCAAGTCACGATAATAGGTCACGAAGCATGGTAGTACAAGCATGATGATCACGAGCAACACGACAAAACATGAAAAAAATAGTATCATGACTATAATCCATATTCCACTAATCCGTGTAACGAACGTGTCAAGAATCAAGTATAACATCACTAATCATGCAATTATAATAAATATCAATATTGGAAATAAAACAAGCAATGTACTCGCGTGGGGTCCAGAATAGTCCAATAGGCTAGGGTCGATATGAAAATTCCAAAATTTGCAAGAGAATAGAAAATATTTTAGATTACTCATTAACAAGATTGGATTCGAAGGAAATTAACATAAACAATTATTTATAACTTTTTTTAGAAAATATTTATAATATTTAGAAACTATATTTCTATTAGCCAAATACTTTAGATACTTAAATGAAAATCTAGAAAAGTGTTTCAGGGCCAAACACTGAATTTGTCAAAATACACTTTAGGTCAAAAAGTTATATCTAAAATACCATAAAATAATATAATAATACCTTTAGGGATTCTAATCCCAATTTGAAAAAAAAGATGTAGGTCCAAAGCAAAATATAATATTTTGTTATAAATTATTTTGAAATATCCATTATGTGTATGTATATACTTTATAAGAAAACATAAAATAATAAATATCAATAATGATAATAAATAATAAAACCTATGGTGCTCATAACAATAATAATAACTTTAATAATAATAATAATAATAATAATAATATACGTACTGATAATACCGGTATAAAATAATAATGATAACATATAAATAGTATTAACATACACATATGTATGTATATATTGATACTAATAGTATATACTAAAAAAACCTTAAACCAATATTCTAGAAAAAGCCCTAATAGAATTAAAACCTAATAAAATAAGTTGAGCCCAATTCAATACTCTGCAACTTGGCCCATGGCCCGATTCCGCCATTGGCTCCTCAGAAATAACAAAATACATAAACAAAAATGAAATTTACAGAAGAAAGAGGATGCAGTAGAGAGGTCTTCCAGAGCAGAGAGTAAGATAGGAAAGAGAAAGGAGAAAGAATATAAATTATTATCTAGTAGAGAAGAAACGAACGGGAGAAGAAGAACAAGGAGGAGAGGAAGCTCATCGGAGTCTAGGCTCGGCACTGGCGGCACGGTTACGACATCATAGAGGTGCAGGACATGAAGACGGCACCGAGATCGGACAGAGGCGGCACCTGCGCACTTGGGAACGCAGATGACAGTGTCTGGCGGCGCTCATCATTGAGCGGGGAGGCACGGTGGCATACGACGGTAGGAAGTTACAGATCTGGCCGACTTGACGAGGCGATGATCGGGTCAGGTACATATTTTTCGATGATGTTTGGTGAAGTTGGTGATGGGGGTGGTGTGATGACGGTTCGGAGTTGGGGGTTTGGCCGATGGTCGAAGGTGAGGAAGGAGGTGAGGTAGCGGTATGGCTTGGTGGCTGGACAACCAGGGGATGGTGGCGCTCCGTAGGGCTATGTGGTTTGTGCTGTGCGGGTCGAAGGCTGTGGTGATATATTTGGGTTACGACGGTTGAGAATGGCCGCGGCGGTAGTGCAAGCGAGGAGAAGATCTGGAGGAGGAGGTGGTGAAGGAAGTGGTGGTGGCGTCTGTTGATTTGGTGTCCAGCGACTGGAGTCTGCGATCGTGGAGAGGGCGGTAACGATTTGGGGTGGCCGGAGTTGGCCAGTAGCGAAAGGCTAGGTAGTGGTGTCTGGATAGTGGAGACGAAGGGCCGAAGGTGCTGTGACGCGGTGGATGGCTGGTGGCCAACTAGGGTTAGGGTAATGATTAGGGTTAGGGTTAGGGTTTGTGTCGCATGTCTTGTGTGGCACGGACACAGCCAGATTTTTTGTAGAATTGTGTCGATGTGTCCGGGGTTGTCGGACGACGAGAAACTTGTAGATGTAAAAATAAAAATAGTAGAAAAGAGGTGGTGGACACAGACATGATACACCACACGATGGATGATGGTTGATAGAATTTGGTTATAGCTAGTTGGATGGAAAAAGTTGACAAAATTAGGAAAAAGGACCTTCTTAAATAGAGTTGAACTAATCCGATAAGGATTATTCATCCTTGGTGATAAATCTCCCCTTTAATTTAAATCCTAAATAATTATTTTAAAACTTAGTCTAATTTAATATTCACAATTGATTACACAAATAATTTTAAATATATATTTAGTATTATCAAACTAATTTAGATAGTATTGGATACTATCAGGATAGTTTTTAAAATATATATAGATAAATCCAAAAATCTTATTTAAAGATAATTTGGTTAATCCCTATTGGTCAAGATAACTAAAATTTTAAAACAAAATCTAGATTTTTCATATAACCTTTTAACATAATATTTAGTACCATAAAATAAAATAAGTTATATCATGCATAAACACGACATCTTTATTAGCAAAACCTTTTTTTGGTAGAAATTATTTATGATTTTCAAATCCACTTTCGAAATTAATATTTTGAAATCACAAAATTACTAGCCGAATATTTTTTCATGCAAATAATGAATTTAAAAATAAATATTTTTTATTAAAACCAAATATTACTGTAATTTTAAACTAGTATTTGATAACATAAATAATCACAAAATATCTTTCACAAAGTCAAATTACCTTTAAACACAATAACTAAAAAAATTAAAAACCCAGGAAGAGGGGTTACAGGTAAGCCTACTAGTTTTGATTTGTTGGTGAGTATATCACTTGCGAGTGATAATCCAAATATTGAATGTCAACATTTTAGATTCCATCCTCACTTTCAAATGGTATCCAAACACAACATTTTGAAACTCCTCACTAAGGGGGACAAAATCCAATATATCCAAATATATTTTGGAAACTCAAATGAATTGCAAGTGTCATGTATTACATCAAGTGAAAAGTGCTACTTTTACACTTTTGGGGACCTACAAAAAGCCAAATAGGCCGTAAAAGAAAGACAGATAAATGGAATATTGCACGTTTCTTGCTCAAGGTAACAAAAATCAAGGAACTTCTTGATACCTTAAACGGTATAACGAAGACAGGCAAATTTTAGATAAGTAGAAATATATGATCAACAAATAGAGTTTAGAAGAGTCTCACATACACGACATCCAATTTATATTTTAAAACATTCTGTCATTGTCTTACCCTTTGTAATCCCCCTATTTTTTTAATAATTTATTTTATTAATCTGTCTTAAATTATATAGTATTTTTATTTTATTAAAAGGCAAATGATATTTTTACTGTCTAAAGGCATAATTCCAAAACAATATTTTATTTATTTATATATATATTTTTTATGTTGCATGCTACTATTGTAAAACCTCCTAATTCAATAAAATATTTAAAATTAGTTTTGTGTAGAAATTTGTGCTAAAATACATGTATGCATAATATTAGGAGTGAGAAATAATAGTAATAGCAAATACTTAAGTTAATGCACAGTATGGGTGTAAGTTTATATATATATATATATATATATATATATATATATATATAAAATAGATGGCTGGCCACTGGGCTTGGATCCCATGGGGAGGAGCCCCTTCGCTTCCCGCGCATGGCTGGCGGCCGGTGGCTCCCCGGCGCCCCGCAGCCAGGCGAGGCCCCCCCTCTCTTCCCGGTATCCCAGCCTTATGCGGTTGGCCAGGCGCCTCCTGGTCGTTGCCCCCGTGGGGAGTCGCTTCTCCCCCGGTGCTGCCGCCCGACGTCTGCCCGACGTGCGGCGGCTCACCCCCCCCGTCTACCGCTTCCTCGGCATCGTAGACGCCCTCGGCGTCGTGGGCGTCACCGCGCGCAGCACCCTCCGCCTGATCCAGGCCCCTCCATCCTCGGCCCCGGTCCATCTCTCCTATCAGTCGACATCCCCACCGCCGCGTCGCACCCTCCTCTGAGCTCGACCACCCCCTCCGCCCTCCTCCCCTCGAGTCGCTTCCCAGCACCCCGCGAGAAGACCGCTTCGATCCCTCCTCCTCCGCCTTCCCGGTGGTCTCCGCCTCCGTGGCTCCGGGGGCCAGCATGTCTCTATCCGGACCACCCCTGCCGTGTCCTCCGGACGAGGAGCCCTCCGCCACGGATGCTGCCTTTCCTCCGGCGCTTCCAGCCCCTTCGCCGTGGCCGAAAACCTCCTCCCCCACCCTGACTCCCTTCTTGCAGCGCCACCGTCCTCCTCGGTTTCGGCCCGATCAGTCGCCCCCATCCCTTCCCCTCTGGCTCCTCCCTCCGCTGGGGAGCCCCCCGCCCAGTCGGCCAACCCCCTCCTGTCGCATCCTCCTCCCGCTCCTCTCCCCGCCTCCGCCTCAGCTCCGTCTCTCTAATCCTCGACCGGCGCTTACTGGCAAGATCCAGCCACCTTTCGGTGGTTCTGGGTCTCCTCCCATCCCTAGGCGGCGGTGGCCCTCCTCGCTCTGGGAGCGAGACGCTACCCCTAGCGCCCACGACGGCGGTGCACCCGCCGCGGCGTCCTATCCTCGTGAAGGATCCCTCCTCCGGCGGCCCCAATCCACCGTCCCCTTCCGTCCCTCCAACCGAGGCCCCGTCGTCGCCGTCGCTTTCGCCGTTGTGCCGCCCTCCCCCTCGTGGCATCGTTCAGGGTGGCATCCTCCCCCTTAGTACTGTGTCTCCTCCTCCTCTCCCCCTACGTGGCGTCGAGATTGGCGGTCCGATGCTCCGCCCTATCTGCCCCTCGGCGGCGCGCTCGTCGCGGCCCCAGCCGCCGGGCCTTCCGCCGTCTCCTGGAGTAGCCCCCCCCTCTGGCTCGAGGGAGGGGGACCTGTGGCCCCTCGGATCCAGCGCCGGCTGCGCACCCCCCATGCGCCTCGGGCCTCGTGCCTGGCCACGCCCCCCCCAGCGCTTCGGGCCACGCGTCTCGGGCCCCGTTCCGTGCCCTTGGGCTTCGATCCCGCTCTTAGCATTTTTGGTGGTTTTTGCTTTTTGATTTTCGAATCTCATTGGAGATTCGATCTGGTGTGGGCTCTGTTTCGATGTTTCCTGTTTCATTTCCATTCAATAAAATCGATTTAATTAAATATATATATATATATATATATATATATATAATATATATATATAATATATATATATATATATATATATATATATATATATATATATATATATGTATGTGTGTATGTGTTGATTTATTAAGGTGTATATATTTATATATACATATATGTGAGAATATATGCGTATATAAATATATCTAAATTATTGACTTATTGAAAAGAGTTTTAAATTAGAGAAATAAAAAATATAATAAAAATAGAATTTAGAAATTTAAATAAAGTAATAAAAGAAAATAGAATTTAATGAAAAAGGAGAAAAAAAGAAATAAAAAAGAAAATGAAAAAGGAAATGAAAAAAAAGAAAGAGGGTACTGTAGCTACGCTACAGTACATGCCAGGGGGCCGACCCCCTAGCCGAAGCACAGGCCTTCGGGAACGGGATTTCGGTTGAGCATTCAAATAAAAAAACGATCCAATTCTCCATCAATTTGAAACAAATCTATTCCTATTAAATCCTAATTAGGTTCTCCACTAGATTAACCCAAATCCAAGTCAAAAAATCAATCAAATCCTATTCAATTTTGGATTTAAAACCATACATACCATAAAAACCAAAAAATTTAATTCTTCCAAATTCCTCCTCGATTCTCCATAAAACTTCAATTCCTTGCACCCAATCCTCGCTGCCGTCCCTGCGTAGCTACACCGCTTCCTGCACCTCGCCGTCGACCGTCGTATCGCCGGAGAACGACGAAAAACTGAGCCGCGAAACAGAATACTCAATTTTGTAAACTTTACAAGGTACCCATCTTCTCGTTCTGATTACTTCATGCTCGTTCGTTCGTTTTTGCTTCTACGAATTTTTATGCAAAGCCCACATGACCCTCTTCGAGATCCTCCAGGTGGATTTCGAAATGACCCATCGACTTGCTCGATAAATTGAGACGAAGTTGAAGAAAAACCTGTTTTCTGTAATACTAAAAAAATGTTTTAAAATGATGACTTGTCGGCTAATTTTCTTGCTGTACATGAAAGATACGTAGAAACTAATTGAAGACAGTAAAAGACAATGTAAACGAGATCACAACGCATCTTCTGGATCGTCGTTTCGATTAACGTGTGAAAAGTAAATTTATGTTGAAGTTGGAGGAAAAACTGTGTTAAGCATATATAAAATTCTAAAAAATTTCTCGATACGGCGTGCGCCCCGACAAATTGGGCGATGTGGTCGCTCGCTATACGCATCGAAAGGCGCATATGGATGTTGCCAATGTGTGGGAACTGACGGAACTTTGTTTCGTCGCGTGTGCGCGACGAAATCAGTCTGTATCCATCAATATACCCCCGTATCGACCTTCTACAAATTTGACCCTAACTTCGTGTACATTCGTCGTATTGAGACGAAACTTGCGCTACCAGGTCCGAATTGAAATTTTGGCCCTGTATGCTATGTTTGGTTCGATTCTGAGAAGGTCGACCGGAACCCCTTTTTGGCGGGCCCGTGACCCACTCAAACGGGCGATTTTTTACGCGGCTCATCGGAATCCAATACCGGAAATACCGTTGAGATTCTCTTCTTAAACTGAATCCGTAGACATGTAGTTTGACGACTTAGAGACCATAGACTTTGGCACACATTTCGGTGCAAAGTGGGTCCAACGGCGGACATTGTTCTGACCCAAAATTACGATTTTGCCCATGTTCCAGAATTAGACTTTTGGACAGGCGTTTCCTAGATATATCTTCTACACCGAGTATGTTTTTGATGTTTGTTTCAGCATCCAGAGTTGTTTGGAGATTGTGACGTTTCTTGGCTGACATTGTGATTTTCTGGAATTGCTACTTTGCACCATCAGGCAAGATACCTTGCCACCTTACTCTGTGATTTATGTATTATTATTTTTAGCTATTATTTTTAGTATTTCTTATTTGTTAATATTATAAAACTATGCGTCCAAGTCACACTAGGGTGCAGGCGACTCTATCGGTCATTTTTTCGCTTTTATTTATTTCTCTTACATCGATCTAGTCTAGTGACCACCCCTTTGTTGATGAGGTATCGGTATATCTCATACGACCTTGACACTTACTTTACCATGTGTTGTGAGTCACATGTAGGATTCGTTCTCGCGTAGTCGGCTGGCCACCGATACGTATGAGACGTACGACGGACAGGAGTAACTGCCAATAAAATTGCATGCTAGTAGATTTGGCAGTTACTAGAGGTTTTATGAGTCATGGATGTGACCCTACTAGGCATTTGGTGGGAAGAACGGTTTCCTTAACGTATGGGTCCCTTATGAACTTTCCTATTACTGATCTTGCTGGCCTCTGACATTCAAGGAATGTTATGCTTTGAGGTCCCTGGTATCCTGATGGGGCCATACCTGAGTTACCGGCTCCTGAGCCAGATGTCCATGCGTTGAAGGTCTGTTCTTAACTGCATTATCAATATAGAACTGGTAGGCACCCTATTGCATGTATACCTTTCTTCTTATTATATTATCACAATTATATGACATGGTGTTTTCTTGTATCTTGTTACGTCCCTCTGAGGACCTGGTTATCTCTCCAGGATTAGACAATTTCTGCAGGAGTATGAAGCGGCACTGGATCCATCCTACATTGAGAACGAGGCATCTTTCGCTGACTTCTAGCTTATTAATTTCCTTGAGACATTTTAGTGGACATTTTTACATCTCTTTATATTTCTGTTTGCGGAGGTTGGACTCTAATTATTGTGACTATTTATTATAGTTGTTTGGAGTGGGAATGACCACCCGGCTATTTTTGATACACTCATTTATATTCTAGACTTTATTATCTTCTGTGTTGAGCTATGATAAGATTAGATTGTATCATTCTGGCATGTGATGATTTATTTTACAGCTTATGTGCATATATGAGGATTCCATATATTGGAGTATTCTTCGTACATGTGCAGCTGGCATGTTCACGTGCTTGGTCCTCTGTACTTTAGGACTGGGGCATTACATGTGTTTTGTGGTGGCCCATGCAGGTCAAAAAATATTGTTGGGTTATATGACTGTGCCCAACAAGCCTGCACATAGGAATAGGAATATCTCATCAAGAACTACAACTTCCCTTGACTTCCAACCTCTTCGAAACTTCCTTGATTAATTGATTTACCTCATATCTAACCCTTCCTAATATCTCTTATTCTTCCTCGTACCAACAGTATGAATCTCAGAAGCTGTAACGCCCCAGTCAAAAAATACGTAGGACCAGTATACGAATACATGCCAGCAGCACTTAACCAATGGGCCAAGCTACACAACATGCCCATTAGCGAAATACTTAAGCTGTAAATCATGATAACACTAAGAAATATAACACAGTCTATAGGTATATACATCTAATCAGTCCACAAAGAGATCAAGAATAAATAAGAAAATGTCTCAAATATCTAGCAATAAAAGTAATGAAGTCTATGGAGTAAAACATCCCGAAACCATAAAGATAGAGACAAAGTACAAATCAACTACAAGTCTGATGAAAAGAAAATGGAATAATGTAGGAAAACTAAATATGAAGGTAACATGATCACGAGAAATCCCCTGGCACTATCTCGTCCTTTTGTGCCGATACGCCTCCGGTCTCAGCTCCCGAACCGTAAACCTCCGTGTAGTCTTCAGCTTCGTCTAAGCCTGGAAAATAGCCAGGGCTTCAGAGGACTAGCAAGGTGCATAATATACATGCCAATGTACAGAAATGGAAATATAAACTAAGTCAATCTACTATATCCGTCTACGTACTATGCAAGTGAGATACTTTTCTAGAATACCAGACCCCTTCCACTAAGGCTCACTAGCACCTCAACAGGGTATTGTCCCCAGTTCATGTGTCATGGCACCAAGGACAATCAATTCTCAACAGTGATAATCCCTTACTCTACTACAGATATAAAGGTCACTAAACAACGGGCCACACGATAATAGGTCTGATATTGTAGTCAAGTTCTTCCCAATCCCTATATCTAGAATCTAGCAATGTCAAGTTTGTACAGTTATCTCGAAAGTAAAAAATCTTGATAAAGAAATCTAGAATGCTAACACAAGGTCAATACCACAAATAGTCATATAAATCTCGCATCATGAATGTGTCGGTGTCATGTAATCAATTGTGTCAATGGACACATCAGCATGTACATAATGCCTAATGTCAATACTCGATGTCACTATCATGACATCGACACCCGTCTATAGACGGACACTAAGTATCAACGTCCTACGTCATGCAATTCTAATAAAAAGAAAAAAAACAGAAAAGAATAACCTGTAACGAAGGCAAGGCACGCTTGCCTGTAACTGCTGTCTACGAGTAAGCCTGCCCAACTCTGGTGTCCTTGTCGATCCTCCCAAGCTCATCTATAATAATACACTATATTTAATATTTTATATAAACACACCATATATAAATTATATGAGTATCTACGCCGCCTAGTTGCCATAACGCTGTTACGATACTGCATCTATTATATAAGTACATATAGGTAACAAAATCTCTTGTAAATACTTTACAATTATAATAAAATAATATATCTAAATTATGGAATTTATCTATCAATACCTATATATTTCTATAGTTATATTTTTAATAGGGGAACCCTTTCACAAGATGTCTTATGTCAATGCCACATATGACTTCCTCAAATCGACCCATTAATTTAGTCCCGAGATAATGATAAAATAAAATTAATAAATTATGTAAAAATTCCATAAAATAGTTAAAATAGTACTTATAATGTTGAACCTTGCACAACATAAAGTTTAAAATGAATTCATGGAGTTTTGACACTTTTGGACACAAGGAAAATAGAATTTTTCGGAGTTCGGTGACACAACAAATATCATGAATTTTAAAAAATAGTAAACAGATGCAAAACCTGACTTTCAAATATGCATCGGAAAGGTATCGACGTCTAGATTATGATTAAAAATATAGAAAAATTAGAAACTGACCTTAGATTGGCAAAAAGTGGCCCGCAACAGAATTTGTCAGTTCTGGATGCCCTGTCATAGAATCAATGCCACGAACAAACCGCTTGGAACTAGGAGATCCGGCAATCAAAGGTTAGAGTAGACATACAAAGGTAACTCTCAGATTTGGTTTGAGGAGAAACAGATGAGAAAAAGTGGATGAAACATCATCTACAAGTCGATTAACCTGCTGTGACATTTCAGACTTCGATTCGACGGAGTTTCGGCCCATGTAGCACGTCGTGCACCTCTCTAACGGCTGCAAGGTTTATCCTACAGTTGCTAGCATGGAAGGTGATGTTGAGAGGGACGTCCAAGTGGTGGTAGTTGGTGCAGAAATCGAGGAAAAATTATATTTTGTGAAGAAAGGGGGGTCGGCTAGGGTTTCGGGTTTGGAGTGGTGGCCGTTAGGTTTGGGGGAATTTGTGGAGTAGTGGACGGTTATGAGAGAGAAGGATGGTTAGGGTTATATATATATGTATATATATATATATATATATATATATATATATATATATATATATATATATATATATATATATATATATATATATATATATATAGTGCATGGGCTTTGGTTGATCTAATTTGGATAGAATTTGGTTCTCCAAATCATACTATTATTAATAGATTTTCTATTTTGGTTAGATGTTTGACAAAGCCAAAAATATAAGGAAATATTGCATATAACTACAATTTAATCCTTAAAATTTTCTTAAAAATATGTATACTTGGATTTGGTACTTCTAGTTAGGCTCTAACTAGTAGGGTTGACTAGGTTAGGGTCCGAGTAGCATTACTAGTCAAATTGGACCAAAAAAATTAATTTAATAAGTCTCATGTGCCATTTGCGAATAAGTAGCACATAGGAACTCGATTGGATGGTGCACCCTAGGCATGTGCATTGTAATCCAACATGGGTCAAACCATATATTGGGTCATACAGTTTAATCTATGTTAAGTACCAAAAGCAAATTGGAAGTTGGCTTAAAATTACGTCAATGGCTCAAATTGGCCTAAGTTGGCCCAAAATTGCACAAATTTAAAGGAATATTGAAAAGAAAAGTTGGATGGGACATGATATATCCAACTCAAGGTGGACGAGTCTAAAATTCAAATATGGAACTGGATTTGAAAAAATAATATTTGTCGTGCTTCAAAAATCAAAGCTACGATAAACTACTTGTTAGGGTTATATACTAAAAGCATCACTTTTGTAGTAACCTTATTTCCTTAAATTTTGAATGAGAATCATATGGGCAAATGTTTGCATATTGTATTTGTTGTAAGTGTTAATGCAAATGTCTGATATTCTATATTGTAGATAATATGGTGTGTGGTGTCACACATAAGATCATATTATCAGTTTCCTATGGAGTATATAAATAGTTCACAACCTAGATGGACTTGGACAATCTATTGGAAAGGCTGTAGTGTAATCTGGTATTAGTCTATCTTGACTATAGATTTACACTAGTACACTTTGTGTGTATTGAACATGACCACTTGAGGTTGTTCTCTTTGTACTGACTACATAAAGAGAACAAACACCTCTGTTATTATGGATGCTTGTGCTCTTAATCCGGATATAATAATGGACATGTATATGCAGTGTGCATTACTTTGACTCATAAAAGAGTGAGATTCATTATGGATCAACAACCTCTATGAATTGGGTAATAACATTGTATGTATGATGGGCTGTTGATTATAAATAGAATCCATGTCCCGATACATCGGGTTGATGATGTCCTTTTAAGGAGCTCATAAGGATTGTCATATAAATCCTGCAGGTGAATTATATCCGACATGACAAATAAAGTTGAGCGGTACTACTTAAGGATAAAAGATGTCGAATCAATATAGTTGTCAGTAACTTAATTTGATCGACGGACATACGATATCTTAACATGGGGAGCCAAACGAGCATATAATAAAAGGAGCCCACAAACATAATTTGGGATTAGGGAGGTAGTACAACAATAGCTCATTAGTGGACCGAGCTATTGTTAATGGGCCTGGATTGTGTGTTCGTGCTGAACACGGGATATCCAGATCCGTTAGGAGGCCTAACCCTAATTTCTCCTCATGGTCCCTGCCGTAGCCTATATATATCCTCTATTCTCTGGCCGCCAGATTACGGATCAGAAATCTAAAATTTTCTCTAAATTCGTGATTCATGTAAGGAGAGAAAGAGAGGGCTGCCAAGGAGAAGAAAAGGTTGGGAGATCGTCGCCCACACGACGTCCAACTCGAGGAAGGAATACGTGCAGAAGATCTTGGGGTCGTCCGCTCGAGATTGCCAGGAATTACTTGTCTCCTTTCTGTCGCAGGTATAATTCGTGAACCCTAGTTTCCGCCTATGAAGGGTTAGAACACGTATTAGATCTGTTTAACTTTCTATCGATCAATACGTACACCAAAGGAAGGGTCCTGGGAATCTCCAGTTCCATCAATTGGTATCAGAGCAACTTTGGATCTACGTATTGATTGATACGTCCATGTTGTCCAATAAAACCTGCGCTGTGTAATAGTCGGTAGATGTAGATCTGTTCTAACTCGGTTTTACAGGCATCTTAGATCCAACTATTATGGTCCAATGTATGTTTTTTTCATTGTGTTGTTTAAACCACGGACATGCCGTGGATGTTGTTTTTGCTGTGGTTGTAATTAAAATTACGAGGGTTGATCGTGCTTATTATTTTAATTTTTCAATCTAGATTATGTGTGAACTCCTTCGGGAGGCATAGGATTGATGTAATTTTAATTATTTTTGATCAATCGTGATGGCGGTGGTGGCTGTTTCTGACGCCGGACGAGATGCTAGTTTTAAGCAGTCCAGAGGCAGACACATGATTTTCGATAAAGGAATCGACAGCCAAAACCTTAAAAAAAATTTCGGGCCGCTGCCCCGAACCCCGCGACCTGATCTGGCCCGTCGAACCCCGTATAGATCTGCGCAGCGCCGATTTTTTGATTCGGATAGTTGAGGATGGAGCAGCAAAGATGACCATAATAGTTGGATATTTTCTCTTAATTTTGTCATTTTGCTTTTTCTGATTATGCATGTTTATTATTGTGTGGTTGTTTTTTCTGAAAAACCAAGCCTACATTAATAATGAACAACATGGACATAATATCAACTAGTATAAAAACCCTCATTGTTAAATAACTATGTGGGAGAGAATTTTTATTTAGTATAAATCCTATGGTCTCCATTACTGGTTTGTAGGTGATGTAATTATACTTGCGTGTTGGCTTTAGTGCTTTCCTCCATATCGGATGAGTATAATTATGGATAACCAGTACAAACTTCCTTAGGGATAATTGTAGAAAGTTACCTAGTATGTGTTCACTTCTCCATCTGAAGGAACTCATTACAAGGTAATGGACTTAGTATTAAGTAATGGTATACACTTAGATACAAATAATGGTATCCTCCCCATCGGAGTCACTCCTATTAATTGTATGACCAGAGCAAGACCAGCATATTAATTTTATTTGTCACAAAGTTATATGACATGATAGTAAAATTAATAAGAAAAATCTACTTGAACAAAGTTGAATTTGTATACGTCCACACTATCGTGGCATGCTAAATTTATGGTGTTCAAGGTGTTGGTGAATTTCTTATTATTATTTTGAGGGAATCAATATTTAGTTAATTCAAAAAGTTTTTTTTGCCCTACATAATTTTATTTATGTGATTCTCAGGATTTCAAAAATGGGTTCTTTCAGTCCACTTATGGTGATTCTTAAAGAAAACAAACTTACTGGACCTAATTATATTGACTGAAAACGTAATTTGGATATTGTTCTGACTGCTGAGGAGTACAAATATGTACTTGTTGAGGAATGCCCACCTAAGCCTCATGCTAACTCTGATGAAGAGGTCAAAGAGGCTTATAAGAAGTGGAAAAGGGCAGATGAGATGGCGCGGTGTTATATTTTGGCATCTACGTCAAATGTACTACAACATCAGCATCAGGCCATGGCCATAGCTTATGACATGATGTATAACCTCAAGGAACTCTTCGGACATCAGAGTAGAGCAGCTAGGCAGTTTGCTATGAAATGTTTGATGAATACAAAAATGGCTGAGGGTACACCAGTAGGGGATCATGTTCTCAAGATGATGGGTCATCTGAATGAAATAGAGATCCTTGGAGCTGAAATCGAGGGGGAAACCCAGGTCGATATCATTCTCGGGACTCTGCCTAAAAGTTTTAACAATTTTTGCCTTAATTACAACATGAACAAAAGGTTGTATAGTTTGGCAGAACTTGTAAAAGAGCTACAGGATGCTGAATCTCTCTTTAGGCAGAGTGGTCATGTTTTTGTTTCTAAAAAGGCTTCTACTTCTAAGCCAAAAGGCGGTAAGAAGAAGAATAACATTCAGAAATAGGCAAACTCAGCAAAGAAGGGCATGGGACCTCAAGGCTCGATAAAAAGCCGAAAGGCAAATGTTTCAAGTGCAAAGGGTCAGGACATTTGAAGACTAATTGTCCACTTCTCAAACAAGGGAACAAAGAAGGTATATCTCATTTACTAGTAGTTGAAACATGTTTAGCGGTGTTATCTACCGGCACCTGGTGTGTAGATACATGAGCCACTAATCATGTCTGCAATACATAGCAGGGGTTCCAGGAAACCAGACGGCTCAGTGATGGAGAGAAATGCTTGTTCATGGGTGATGATACAAAAGTATCGGTCGTTGCATTAGGAGATGTTACTTTATCTTTTGGTAGAAATAAGTCTTTGACATTGAGAGATTGTCTTTATGCACCTTCACTTAGAAGGAATTTAGTTTCTGTTTCTATGTTAGTTAAGGATGGATATTCAGTTTATTTTAATAACAATATTGTTATTAGAAAGAATAAACATTTTATCTGTTCTGGTGCATTGGTTGATAATTTGTATGTCATTAATCCTATTTCGCCCACAATGCAACTTATGGAAATGAATAATATATCATCTAACTTAAATAAGAGAAAATGACCTTCTTGTATGAACCAAACATATCTTTGGCACTTACGATTGGGACATATTAACCTAAGAAGGATTCAAAGACTGGTTGAAGATGGACCTTTGAGTTCATTGGAAGTGGAGGCACTACCAGTCTGTGAATCCTGCTTGGAAGGTAAAATGACCAAAAGGCCTTTTACGGCAAAGGGGTATAGGGCTAAAGATGTGTTGGAATTGGTTCATTCTGATTTGTGTGGACCCATGACTATCCAAGCTAGAGGTGGCTTTGAATTTTTGTCACATTTATTGACGATTATTCAAGGTATGGATACATTTATTTGATACGCCGTAAGTCTGAGTGCTTTGAGAAATTTAAAGAGTACAAGGCTGAAACGGAGAAACGTCATAGAAAATATATCAAGTCATTACGATCAGATCATGGTGGCGAGTACCTCTTTGGAGAGTTTAGGGATTATTTATCAGAGGCTGGGATTGTATCCCAATTGACTGCACCTGGAATACCCCAACATAATGGTGTAGCCGAAAGAAGGAATATAACTCTTATGGAGATGGTTAGATCAATGATGAGTTATTCGGATTTGCCAGATTCATTTTGGGGATATGCCTTAGAGACTGCAGCTTATATTTTGAACTTGGTTCCTTCTAAGTCAGTACCTCTTACTCCCACAGAGCTGTGGATTGGGTGTAAGCCAAGTCTGAAACATATTCGCATTTGGGGTAGTCCAGCACATGTGCTGAATGGGAAAGCAGATAAGTTGGAATCTCGTACAGAAGTATGCTTGTTTGTAGGGTATCCAAGAGGAACGAAAGGAGGTTTATTTTATAGTCCTAAGGATCAGAAGGTCATTGTTAGCACCAATGCCCGATTATTAGAGGAAGACTATGTGATGAACCATAAACCCAAAAGTAGAGTTGTTCTAGAAGAACTGAGACGTGAGACACCAAGTACTTCAGTACAAACAGTACAAGAGGATGAACCACAAATAACTGCACAACGTGTCACAAATGTTACACCACAATCGATAGTGCCTCGTCGTAGTGGGAGGGTTGTGATACAACATGATAGATATATGTTCTTGGGAGAGTCGTCAGACTTCGTCCCTGAGGAACAAGATTATGATCCATGTACCTATAATGAAGCACTCCAAGATAAAGATGCAGAGTCTTGGCAAAAAGCAATGATATCTGAAATAGAATCTATGGATTCTAATCAGGTCTGGGAGCTTGTAGAACCACCCGTTGGTGTAAAATCCATTGGATGCAAGTGGGTCTATAAGAGAAAAAGAGGATCAGACGGTAAGGTTGAAATCTTTAAAGCTCGGCTTGTAGCAAAAGGTTTTACTCAAAGAGAGGGTATCGATTATGAGGAAACCTTTTCTCCTATAGCCATGCTTAAGTCTATTCGGATTCTTTTATCTATTGCAGCCGATCTCGATTATGAGATTTGGCAAATGGATGTCAAGACAGCTTTCCTTAATAGAAGTCTTGAGGAAGACATCTATATGAAGCAACCAGACGGGTTCATTGAAAAGGGCCAGGAGCATCTTGTTTGTAAGCTCAAGAAGTCCATTTATGGACTTAAGCAAGCTTCCAGATCTTGGAACATATGTTTTGATCAGGTGATAAAATCCTATGGATTTGATCAATGTCAGGATGAATCATGTGTATATAGAAAGTGTGACGGAAACGTGGTAGTGTTCCTAGTACTTTATGTGGATGACATCTTGCTCATTGGAAAACAATGTAAAGGTATTATCTGATGTAAGGGTATGGTTATCCAAACAGTATGATATGAAGGACTTGGGAGAAGTAGGTCACATCCTTGGGATCAAAGTTCTACGAGATCGCAAGAAAAGGATGTTGGGCTTATCCCAAGCTTCCTATATCGATACTGTACTAACTCGTTTTAGTATGCAAAATTCTAAGAAAGGTTTCTTACCTTTTAGACATGGAATTGCTCTATCAAAGGAGCAGTGTCCGAGGACACCTAAAGAGATAGAGAACATGAAGGTAGTTCCTTATGCTTCAGCAGTAGGAAGCTTAATGTATGCAATGCTATGTACGAGACCAGACATCTACTTTGTCATAGGCATGGTCAGCAGATATCAGTCTAACCGAGGACAAGAGCACTGGACTACCGTAAAGCATATTTTGAAGTACCTGAAAAGGACTAAAGAGTATATGCTAGTTTACCAGGCAGATAGTTTAGTTCCCTTGGGGTATACAGACTCAGATTTTCAGTCAGATAGGGATTCCAGGAAATCTACCTCAGGTTATGTGTTTACTTTGGGAGATAGAGCCATTGTGTGGAGGAGTATCAAGCAAAAATGTGTTGCTGATTCCATCATGGAAGTCGAGTATGTAGCAGCCTCTGAGGCAACCAAAGAAGCGGTTTGGCTCAGAAACTTTCTGTTGGACTTGGATGTGGTACCTAGTTTGCCTAAGTCTATTACACTTTATTGTGATAATAGTGGTGCAGTTGAAAACTCGAAGGAACCACGAGCCCATAAGACAGGCAAACACATTAAGCGCAAGTACCACCTGATACGAGATTTCGTAAAGAAAGGAAAAGTTGCTGTGATCAAGATAGCATCAGCCGACAACCTAGTTGATCCCTTTTCAAAGAGCTTACCAGCTAAGGCTTTTGACAGTCATGTTGAGGGAATGGGAGTCAGATGTGTAGCAGCATGGCTTTAAGTATAAGCGGGAGATTTGTAACAGTATACTGAAAAGCAATGCTTTGAGTATAAGTGAGAGATTGTTAGGGTTATATACTAAAAGCATCACTTTTGTAGTAACCTTATTTCCTTAAATTTTGAATGAGAATCATATGGGCAAATGTTTGCATATTGTATTTGTTGCAAGTGTTAATGCAAATGTCTGATATTCTATATTGTAGATAATATGGTGTGTGGTGTCACACAGAAGATCATATTATCAGTTTCCTATGGAGTACATAAATAGTTCACAACCTAGATGGACTTGGACAATCTATTGGAAAGGTTGTAGTGTAATCTGGTATTAGTCTATCTTGACTATAGATTTACACTAGTACACTTTGTGTGTATTGAACAGGACCACTTGAGGTTGTTCTCTTTGTACTGACTACATAAAGAGAACAAACACCTCTATTATTATGGATGCTTGTGCTCTTAATCCGGATATAATAACGGATATGTATATACAGTGTGCAATACTTTGACTCATAAAAGAGTGAGATTCATTATGGATCAACAACCTCTATGAATTGGGTAATAACATTGTATGTATAATGGACTGTTGATTATAAATGGAATCCATGTCCCAATACATCGGGTTGATGATGTCCTTTTAAGGAGCTCATAAGGATTGTCATGTAAACCCTGCGGATGGATTATATCCGACATGACAAATAAAGTTGAGCGGTACTACTTAAGGATAAAAGATGTCAAATCAATATAGTTGTCAGTAACTTAATTTGATCGACGGACATACGATATCTTAACATGGGAAGCCAAACGAGCATATTATAAAAGGAGCCCACAAACGTAATTTGGGATTAGGGAGGTAGTACAACAATAGCTCATTAGTGGACCGAGCTATTGTTAATGGGCCTGGATTGTGTGTTCGGGCTGAACACGGGATATCCAGATCCGTTAGGAGGCCTAACCCTAATTTCTCCTCATGGTCCCTACCGTAGCCTATATATATCCTCTATTCTCTGGCCGCCAGATTACGGATCAGAAATCTGAAATTTTCTCTAAATTCGTGATTCACGTAAGGAGAGAAAGAGAGGGCTGCCAAGGAGAAGAAAAGGTTGGGAGATCGTCGTCCACACGACGTCCAACTCGAGGAAGGAATACGTGCAGAAGATCTTGGGGTCGTCCGCTCGAGATTGCCAGGAATTACTTATTTCCTTTCCGCCGCTGGTATAATTCGTGAACCCTAGTTTTCGCCTATGAAGGGTTAGAACACGTATTAGATCTGATTAACTTTCTATCGATCAATACGCACACCAAAGGAAGGGTCCTGGGAATCCCCAGTTCCATCACTACTAACATAGTCATCATTAACTTTAATAATTTAAAATATCCATATAAAATAAATTAAAAATAATTAAAATAAGATCCAAAAATGAGGGGGCTTACAACCTACCCACCTTAGAAAATTTTGTCCTCGAAATTAATAATAACACAATTATAAAAAAAATTATCATAAGAATAATTATGCTAAGACTTATCGGCATCTACGAATAAGTGGGGATTCGCTCACGCATAGAATCTTCACGCTCCCAAGTTAATTCTTCCGAAGAATGGTGCCTCCATGCAACACGAACCAGTCTAATTGTCTGTCCTCTGAGCTTCTTCTCACTCGTATCTTAGATATCTACCTGCTGTTCATCGTATGATAAACTAAGTCCAACCGTGATCTCAGAGTGATCGACCACATGACTGGGATCAGTCACATAACTCCTCAACTGCGAGACATGGAACACATCATGCACTCCCTCTAGTGATGGAGGTAATGCAAGACGATAAGCCACCTCTCCTACACGCTCAATAATATCGAACGGTCCAATATACCTTGGACTCAACTTTCCTCTACTCCAGAATCTAATGGTGCCCCGCATCGGTTGAATCATCGAAAATACATGTTGTCCTTCCTTTAATTCTAGTGGTCGATGATACGTATCGGCCCAATGCTTCTGCCGGTCTTGAACTGCCTGAAGATGACTCTGAATCTGTTTCACTTTTTCGACTGTCTGTGTCACAAGCTCTAGTCCAAGTATCTGTCGTTCTCCAACGCCGCTCCAACATACAGGTGATCTACACTTCCTCTCATGCAGTGCTTCATATGGTGCCATTTAAATACTAGCTTGGTAACTATTATTATAGGAAAATTCCACCAAGTGTAAGTGGTCTTCCTAAAAGCCTCCAACGTCCAACATGCATGCTCTTAACATTCTTCTAGGGTCTGAATAGTGCGCTCTGACTGACAATCCGTCTGTGGATGATACGAAGTGCTGAACTTGAGTCTCACACCCAAGCTCTCCTGTATACTCCTTCAAAAATGAGAGTGGAATCTAGAATCCCTGTCCGAGACTATACTAACTAGTACCCCATAAAGTTTCACAATTTGCCTCATGTACAAGTCAGCTAACATCTCGGTGGACTGACCCACTTTGAACGGCAGAAAATGTGCCGACTTCGTAAGTCTATCCACAATCACCCAAAATGCGTCCTTTATACTAGGACTCCTCGAAAATCCAGTAACAAAATCCATGGTAATATGCTTCCACTTACATTCAGGAATGGGAAGCAGTTGCAACATACCTGCGGTCCTCTGGTGCTCAGCCTTTACCTGCTGACAGACCAAGCACTTTGCTACGAAGCGTGCAATCTCCCTCTTCATACCATGCTACCAATAGTACTGCTTCAAATCCCGATACATCTTAGTACTCTCGGGATGAATAAAATAAATAGAACTGTGGGCTTCACTCAACAACTCATGCCTCAGTTCTCCATTTGGAACATATAGGCGATTCCCACACCTTAATGTCCCATCCTCATGAATACAAAGTCCTGTTTACTCTCCAGTCTCTGTCATCTCACGAAGTCTTCGAAATCTTGCGTCTGTAGGCAAAGCTACCTTGATCCTATCCATGAGCGACGATTGCACTTCTAAATTGTCAAGTACTCCTTGATGTCCCGGCATAATGACTTCTATTCCAAGCTCCTGAAGATCCTCTAATAACTGTGGCTGGGCTGTCAAGAAATATGCAGTAGGCTTCCTACTCAAAATCGTCCGCCACTATGTTCACCTTGCCAGGATGGTACTGTAATTTTATATCATAGTCTGTTATGAGCTCTAACAACCGCCTCTGTCTCATATTCAACTCCTTTTGCATGAAGACATACTTCAAGCTCTTATGATCCGTAAATATTTTCATACGCTCTCCGTATAAATAATGACTCCACATCTTCAATATAAAGATCACAACTGCTAACTCCAAATCATAAGTAGGGTAATTCGTCTCATGTGCCCTTAGTTGCCTCGATGCGTAGGCTATCACCTTCCGTGTAGCATCAAAACACATCCAAGTCCACTACCCGACACATCACTGTATACAACGAAACCTTCTGATCCAGAAGGAAGCGTTAAAATAGGTGTTGAGGTCAACATCTTCTTTAGTTCCTCAAAAGCCTTCTAATATTCTCCTATCTACTGGAACTCCTGATCCTTATGGGTCAACCGTGTCATCGGCTCTGCAATCTGTGAGAAATTCTCTATGAACCTGCGGTAAAACCTGGCAAGTCCGAGAAAATTGCCTAACCTCTGTAACAGATGTCGGTGTCGGCCAAGACTCTATGGTAGCTATCTTTTTTGGATCAACTGAAAGTCTTTCTCCCGAGATAATGTGTCCAGGGAAAAGAACTCTATCAAGACAAAATTCGCACTTACTAATCTTGGCATACAATCTCTCCTTCCTCAATACTCCCAATACAACTCATTCTATCATGGATATAGTATTATAACCTATTCAATGATACCTGTCAGTTCACTCCTAGAAATTTCTCTTAATTGGCTCTATGCATCCGATATCCAGGCACTCATACTTAACTCATAATCTCATTAGGATCCAACTCTAAGAAACTTACCCATTTCTAGCTACCCATCCTCACAATTACACCAATAATGTAGCCTAATTATATTCTATAATATAACTATAAGGTTTGTCTATTTTAGTCATCTAATAAATAGAAGGTAACGGAAGCCTAAGGCTGGGTCAAACAAACCTATATACCAATTTCAAACAACGGTAGGGTCAAGCAAAGCATGTGGGTTTGTCGAACTATTTCCAAGAATGACGTGAGATAAAACAAGATGCATAGGACGTAGTCTAGGTAAGACTCAAGAACCATATATCTCCGTGATTATGTCACATGAAGTTACTGCCACACCAGTGTGCATCTGGCTGCAAATAACTTTCTTGTTCCATAATACGACGGATGGCTACGTACACATCTGCTATGCCAGGTAATACAGGTTCTTGAGCTTATCTTGGCCAAATCCATAAAAGATTTCTGAATTGACTTTTTACGAAAATACAGGAGAAGAGATCAACATGCATAGGTTATAGGTCAAGTAGAATTCGAGAAACATATGTAGCCATGATACCGTTATCTGAAGTCCTGCCTCGCCAGTATTTCTCTGGTTGCAAAAACTTTGATTTCGTAATACAAGGTTAAATATAATTTCTTAAAATTTTCCTTGGACCAATCCATAAGACACTTTTCAACAACTTAGCATAAAAAGAACGGGAAGAATTACTCAAGAAGTCAACATGGAAGGGTTTAGTCAAAGCTCGAGTAAGGAAGAATACAAAAGCAATCATGTTGAAAAATAAGATGACATAAAAGCAATCATACTGAAGAGTCCGAGAGAAGTCTAAAATCCTAGTTATAGATGTATTCTCAAGTCATATTCCTTAATTGGTTACAGGCTTGTAATAGTACGACTATCCTGGATATAACTATGACTTCGCATATTTCGCTAAGTCTCTACCTGCACCTATGACTTATAGTATCTATGCCTCTGCTTTCCTTATATGATAGTAAGGGAAGATACATCCATTACAAAGATTTGTCTTGCTAGCACGAATAAATAAGGATTATGGTAGAACATAATCAAACTGGATGCAAGTTAAACAGTCAAGTGATGGTTTGAAACGAAGTCAAGGCAGGTATCAAGCATGTGGATGTGATCATATCGGTCTTTCTAACGCTAATTGCAGGCTCACATCGGTACAGTAACATAACCGAAGTGATTAACGTTGACCTGCATGGACCACCACAAAAACATGTAACGCCTCAGTCCCAAAATACGTAGGACCAGGTATACGAATACATGCCAATAGCACTTCACCAAAGGGCCAAGCTACACAACATGCCTAATAGCAAAATACTTAAGCTGTAAATCATGACAACACCAAGAAATATAACACAGTCCATAGGTATATACATCTAATCACATCCACAGAGTCCACAAAGAGATCAAGAATAAATAAGAAAAAGTCTCAAATATCCAGCAATAAAAGTAATAAAGTCTGTGCGGGTAAAACATCCCGAAACCATAAAGATAGAGATAAAGTACAAATCAACTACAAGTACGATGAAAAGAAAATGGAATAATGTAGGAAAACTAAATATAAAGGTAACATGATCACGAGAAATCCTCTGGCACTATCTCGTCCTGTTGTGCCGATATGTCTCCGGTCTCAGCTCCCGAACCGTAAACCTCCGGGTAGTCTTCAGCTTCATCTAAGCCTGGGAAATAGCCAGGTCCTCAGAGGACTAGCAAGGTGCATAATATACATGCCAATGTACAGAAATGGAAATATGAACTAAGGCAATTTACTGTATCCGTCTATGTGCTATGCAAGTAAGATACATTTTTAGAATACCAGAGCCCTTCCACTAAGGCTCACTAGCACCTCAGCAGGGTATTGTCCCCAGTACCTGTGTCATGGTACCAAGGACAATCAATTCTCGATAGTGATAATCCCTTACTTTTCTACAAAGATAAAGGTCACTAAACAATGGGCCACACGACAATAGGTCTGATATTGTAGTCATGTTCTCCCCAATCCCTATATCTAGAATCTATCAATGTCAAGTCTGTACAATTATCTCAAAAGTAAAAGAAATACTGATAAATAAATCTAGAATGCTAACACAAGGTCAATACCACGAATAGTCATGTAAACCTCGCATCATGAATGTGTCGGTGTCCTGTAATCAATCGTGTCAATCGACACATCAGTATGTACGTAATGCCTAATATCAATACTCGATGTCGCTATCATAACATCGGCACCCGTCTATAAACGGAAACTAAGTATCAACGTCCTACGTCATGCAATGCTAATAAAAAAAACAGAAAAAAATAATCTGTAACGAAGACAAGGCGCACTTGCCTGTAACTGCTGTCTGCGGGTAAGCCTGTCTAACTCCGATGTCCTTGTCGATCCTCCCAAGCTTACCTATAATAATATACTATATTTAATATTTTATATCAACACACCATATATAAATTATATGAGTATCTACGCCTCCTAGTTGCCATAACGTTGTTACGACATTGCATCTATTATATAAGTACATATAGGTAACAAAACATCTTGTAAATACTTTACAATTATAATAAAATGATATATTTAAATTATGGAATTTATCTATCAATACCTATATAATTCTATAATTATAATTTCAATAGGGGAACCCTTTCACAAGAGTCTTATGTCAATGCCACATATGCCTTTCTCAAATTGACCCATTAATTTAGTCCCAAAATAATGATAAAATAAAATTAATAAATTATGTAAAAATTCTAAAACTTAGTTAAAATAGTACTTATAATGTTAACCTTGCACAACATAAAGTTTAATATGAATCCATGGAGTTTTGACACTTTTGGACACAAGAAAAACAAAAAATTTCGGAGTTCGGTGACACGACAAATGTCATGAATTTTTTAAAATAGTAAACAGATGTGAAACCTAACTTTCAGATATGCGTCGGAAAGATATCGATGTCTAGATTATGATTAAAAATATAGAAAAGTTAGAAACTAACCCTAGATAGGCAAAACGTGGCCTACAACAGAATTCATCAGTTCTGGATACCCTGTCGTAGAATCAACGCCATGGACAAACCGCTTGGAACTAGGAGATTTGGCGAACCAATGTTGGACATACAAAGGTAACTCTCAGATTTGGTTTGAGGAGAAACGGATGAGAAAAAGTGGATGAAACATCATCTACAAGTCGATTAACCTGCTGTGACGTTTCAGACTTCGATTCGACGGAGTTTCGGCCCAAGTAGCACGTCGTGCACATTTCTAACAGCCGTAAGGTTTCTCCTACAGTTGCTAGGATGGAAGGGGATGTTGAGAGAGATGTCCAAGTGGTGGTGGTTGGTGCAGAAATCAAGGAGAAATTATATTTTATGAAGAAAGGGGGGTCGGCAATGGTTTCGGGTTTGGAGTGGTGGCCGCTAGGTTTAGGGGGATTTGTGGAGTAGTGGGCTGTTATGAGAGAGAAGGATGGTTAGGGTTTGATAAGTGTATATATATATATATATATATATATATATATATAAAATATATATATATATATATATATATATATATATATATATATATATATTGCATGGGCTTTGGTTTGATCTAATTTGGATAGGATTTGGTTCTCCAAATCATACTATTATTAATAGGTTTCCTATTTTGGTTAGATGTTTGACCAAGCCAAATATATAAGGAAATATTGCATATAACTGTAATTTAATCCTTAAAATTTCCTTAAATATATGTATAGCTGGTTTTGGTACTCCTAGTTAGGCTCTAACTAGTAGGGTTGACTAGGTTACGGTCCGAGTAGCATTACTAGTCAAATTGGACCCAAAAAATCAATTTAATGAGTCTCATGTGTCATTTGCGAATAAGTAGCCAATGGGAACTCGATTGGATGGTGCACCCTAGGCATGTGCATTATAGACCCAACATGGGTCAAAATTATATATTGGGTCATACGGTTTCGTATCTATGTCAAGTCCCAAAAGCAAATTGGAAGTTGGTTTAAAATTACGTCAATGGCTCAAATTGGCCTAAGTTGGCCCAAAATTGTGCAAAGTCAAAGAAATGTTGAAAAGCAAAATTGAATGGGACATGATATATCCAACTGAAGGTGGACGAGTCTAAAATTTAAATATGGAACTAAATTTGAGAAAATAATATTTGTTGTGCTTCAAAAATCAAAGCTACGGTAAACTACTAACATAGACATCATTAACTTTAATACATTAAAATATCCAAATAAAATAAATTAAAAATAATTAAAAATAAGATCCAAAAATGAGGGGGCTTACAGAAGCGGACGCACTTCTGCCTTGGCCCTCACCTCTGGTGAAGAGGCTACCCCGGAGGGACAGAATCCTCCAATGACACCGTTGACACCATACCAGCGAGGACCGTCGCAGCCTACTATGACGCCGACGATGGTACATCCAGAGACCGCAGCACCCCCGATCAGCCAGGCCAGGTAGGCCACTACCATGCTATCTTAACTTGTTCTGGGAACCCATATAACCCCCTTCGAACCCCCTCAAGTTGGTTTGAATATCGATGATTGACCAGCTCAAAAAATCGACGTAAAGTCGAGTAAAAACCCATCTCGAACACAGGGTTGTAGGGCTGTCAAACCCTCAACTTGGAAGCCACATTTTAAACTATACACTAGGATTTTTGATAAACAAATTAAAAACAGTCAAGGACAACATAACCGAGATTATAACGCACTCACTACTAAAATCTGTCAAATCAGCGACGCCTCAGAACGTCGCTAAATAGGGAAAATACGTTGCTAATATAGATTAGCGACGTATTTAGCAACGTTTGTACGTAGTCGCGATTAACCTAGTCGCTAAACAACAAAACGTCGCAATACTTCGCTATTGCGACGACACTCAGCGACGCGGACACGTCGCTAATTCAGCGACTACCAGCGACGTAAAACGTCATTATTTACCGATGCAACCTAGCGACGTTGAGCAACTTGACATGCATCGATGGTGACCTGGCTTGAGAGCCAAATGGTGACATTCTGTGACTTTGCTACGTCGCTATAGCACCGACATATAGCAACGTTTAGCGACATCTTACGTAGAGACGTTTACTGATGATCAGCGACGGTACTCATCAAAGTTAGTGACGTTGTGATACTTACTTAGCGACGTTGCCGTCGTCGCTGGACGTCACTGAACGTCGCTAATCTTGAAAAAAAATAAAAAAATACAGCATTGGCAGCATCCCCTGCAACATTTGTAGCATCCTCTACACCATTTGTTACAACAACGACGGTGTATATCACGAACACAGTATCAAACAACACAGATACACACAATCACGAACACGTTTGAAACACAATCTCATCAATCAACACAGATATATGAAAATTTGTAACAACAATGTCAAACATAATGGTCCACAACTTAATTGCCAAGTATGGGAACGAAATGGCTCAGAACACAACCCAAAATTTATTCTAGCATACATTAGTGTGAATCATCTATGTTCTGTACATATGGTGTAGTATATGTTCTTATCGTATCTAGTATCCGAAGAATGTAACAGAATCAAGATGAACTCACATATTGTAATACTAAGACATCATCTACGACTATATAAAATATAGTGATAGGTTGTCGTATCATGATTGCCGAGAGATGAGGGTCGGAGGACAAATACCGCTCGAGTGAGCCAAAGGCATGCAACCACTTCCCTCCCTCTCTCACGATATCAACGTCACAACTTTTCTACCTCAAGTTCTGATCAAGCATCTTCCTTCTCCTCTCCTCCACCATGGCTCTGGACCCATCTGCTCCTCCCTACTTCCCTTCTTCTTATTTGACTCTCTCAGCCAAAGGCATCTTCCTTCTCCTCTCCTCCACCATGGCTCTGGACGTCGCTGAGAGTCGCTGAACGTCGCTGATCTTGAAATTTGTTTACAGCATTTGCAGCATCCCTTGCAACATTTGCAGCATCCCCTACACCATTTGTTACAACAACGACGCTGTGTATCACGAACACAGTATCAAACAACACAGATACACACAATTACGAACATGTTTGAAACACAATCTTATCAATCAACACAGATATATGAACATTTGTAACAACAATGTCAAACATAATGGTCCATAACTTAATTGCCAAGTATGGGAACGAATGGCTCAGAACACAACTCCAAATTCATTCTAGCATACATTAGTGTGAATCATCTATGTTCTGTACATATGGTGTAGTATATGTTTTTATCGTATCTAGTATCTGAAGGATATAACAGAATCAAGATGAACTCACATAATGTAATACTAAAACATCATCTACTACTATATAAGATATAGTGATAGGTTGTCGTTAGGGATGAGGGTCGGAGGACAGTCAACTTTATCTACGGCTACATAGTTTCTGCCTCGCCAGTCGAATGGCTGCAGGGACCATGTCGTATCGTAGATTAATACAAATGGAGCTGGAGACAAAATACAGAAACCAAAATACAAAATACAGAATCAAATCCCTGGGTTCACCGAAAATACAAAACACAGTTCTAATTCATATGTATTTTAAGTGTGAGAACGGATGGCTCAGAACACAACCCAACCGGAGAGGATACTCTGATAGATCCATCTGAGTAGGACGTATACTTTGAGAGATCACCTTTACAAGAATGATGTCAGTAGTAGGATTGAGTGTGTACGTCCTACTCAGATGGGTCTTTCACCGTTACTATTTTTTCTGACAGCATGGTGGATGTGCTCCGTCAACAGATTCTTGCTCCGAGCCAAAACTTTACCCTGGAGCTCAAGTGGACATCCTTCGTGTAGAGCTCGAGTGAGAGGTTCCTGACAGCATGGTGGTCTCCTTTGTTAAAGTATTCGTGCTCGTCCCACAACCAATGTGTGATGAGCACGGATACTTTGACAAAGGAGACCACCATGCTGTCAGGAACCTCTCACTCGAGCTCTACACGAAGGATGTCCACTTGAGCTCCGGGGCAAAGTTTTGGCTCGGAGCAAGAATCTGTTGACGGAGCACATCCACCATGCTGTAAAAAAAAAATAGTAACGGTGAGAGACCCATCTGAGTCGGACGTACACACTCAATCCCTCTACTGATATCATATTTGTAAAGGTGATCTCTCAGAGTATACGTCCTACTCAGATGGATCTCTCAGAGTATCCTCTCTGGTTGGTTGTCGTATCATCATTGTCGAGGGATGAGGGTCGTAGTACCAACACAATCTAGAGATTGACACAGTACAAATTCATATATGTAGTCCAATATAAATAGTCTAATATAAAAACAACCCAATACAAATAGTCCAATACAAATAAGTACTAATAGCTGATGAGAACCACGCAGCTCATGCAAACGCTCAGTGATATGATCACGCAACCACCTTGAAAAAGCGAGATCTTTGGCGTGAGGAGAGATGTCGTCCCTTGCAAGTGTTGCATGAATAGAACTTCCGGTCTCACTAGCTACTGGTGCTGGATGAATAAAACTTCCGGTCTCACTAGCAACCGGTGCCACTTCCTCCTTAACTGTAGGAGGAGCCACCTCAGCATTCACTGTTTCCCTCAAACGACGTGCCACTCCTCGGGTCATGGGTACCATCTGGTAAGATCGATATTCACAAATAATATAATTGTAACATAAGCAAGCTAACTAAAGGAACCATCATATAATTTGAGTACATTTTCGAAAGCAGATAAAGTACAAAAAATTTAATTTTTTGCCAAGTGTGAGAACGGGTGGCTCAGAACACAACCCAAGATTCATTCTAGCATACATTAGTGTGAATCATCTATGTTCTGTACATATGGTGTAGTATATGTTCTTATCGTATCTAGTATCTGAAGAATGTAACAGAATCAAGATGAACTCACATAATGTAATATTAAGACATCATCTACTACTATATAAGATATAGTGATAGGTTATCGTATCATCATTGCCGAGGGATGAGGGTCGAAGGACAGTCAACTTTATCTACGGCTACATAGTTTCTGCCTCGCCAGTCGAATGGCTGCAGGGACTATGTCCTGATCATGATGTCGTACCGTTGATTAATGCAAAGTCCTTATAGCAAATGTCGTACATAGATTTCTACCTCACCAGTCTAAAGGCTGTAGGGATAGTGTCTGACTTGGTGTATCTCACCATTTTTCCAAACCTATACACACCCTTGCCCAAACCATTTGTTTCAGTAGGTAAAACATTCCAGGTTACTCAAGTAACCTGTCGTGCAATATTTGGTGTCAACAGCATTCCTTGTTAATTGTAACATGCATACTATCATATCCCTACTCTGCCAAAAGCTGAACAACATACCCTACACTAATCATTCTATATTTCAGTAGTATCAGTGAGCTAAATCATACTCAACTGTCGAGAATACTTAGAAGAAAACTCATTCACAGGATTGGTATCCATCCTTCGTGACATAGCTGAAATTTTATAGGGCTCGATAATAATTATTAGTCAATTTATTCATCATTTCAAAACCCTAAAAATGCCCAAAAAACTCCCAGTATCAGTAAATAGGGCTCGAACCCTAAATTAGAATTCGAATCCAAGCAAAACATCAAATTAACAGTTAATATGCCTAAAAACTCCCAGTATTAGTATATAGGTGTCACACTATGAGTCTCGTGTCCACACAGTGGGACACGACGTTTCCAAACCAACAAAATTGGTGTCACACGAACTAAAAGCGAGTCCACGCTCTCGTGTCCCCCGCAGCGAGTCCACTGTGAGTCTCGTGTCCCCCGCAACGAGTCCATGCTCTCATGGACATGAACTAGAAGCGAGAGAGAGAGAGCTAGAAGACGAGAAGAAACTGGAAAGGGGGACAGGGGATCACCTGAGGAGGAGCTACCTGAGGAAGGAGGAGGAGGAGAAGGAGGAGGCCAGAGGAGGGAGATCGCCGGAGGAGCGCCGCAGAGGAGGAGGAGGCCGGAGGAGGGAAATTGCCGGAGGAGCATCGCGGAGGAGGAGCGCACGAAAAATTGGGGAGAAAAATTTGTGAATGATCGAAAAGGAAACCCTCGCCGCCTATATGAAACATTTAGCGACGTCCTTCTCTTCCGTCGCTAAATGTCGCTGATATTTAATAAACGATGACGCTACTTAAAAAGCGTCGCTAAACGTCGCTATATCAGCGACGTGTACCGACGAACTTGCGATGCAGATTTCCATTTAATAAATTGTAGCCGCTAGACGTCGCTTTTAGTCGCTGTTGGCGACAAACAGCGACATCTTTGATAAACGTCGCTAAACCCCCAAATATTAGCGACGTTTTATCTTGGAGTCGCTAAATACGTCGCTGATATGACTTATTTTGGTAATAACTTTATAGAATCATATTTCGTTGATTGTACATAATGTTACTTGATGATGAACTTGTGTAAAAAACTGCTTTAAAATCATTAAAAACTTTTAAAATCGGTCCGATACAGCGTACACCCCGACAAAATGGGCGACATGGTCGTGCACCATATGTATCGAAAGATGCGTATGGATGTTATCGACGTGTGGGAACAGACGAAACTCTATTTCGTTGCACGTGCACGACAAAATCAGTGCATATCCGTCGAGATACTTCCGTATCGATGTTTTACAAACTTGGCCATAACTTCGTACATGTTCATCGGATCGACACAAAACTTGTGCCATCAGGACCGCATCGATTTTTTGGTCCTGTATGCGAAGTTTGGTCTGATTCTGAGAAGGTTCATCGGAACGCCAATTTGGCAGGCCCGCAATCCGACCCAACAGGCGATTTTGTGCACGGTTCATCAGAATCCAAAATTTGACATATCATTGGATTTGTCTCCTCAAACAGGATTTGTAGACATGTAGTTTGACGACTTTAGAGATCATAGACATTGGCACGCATTTTAGTACAAAACGGGTCCAACGGCGGACATCGTTTGACGCAAAATTATAATTTTGCCACTGTTCTAGAATTAAACTTTTGGACTAGTGTTTCTTAGAGATATATTTTACACCGAGAATGTTCTTAATGTTTGTTTCGGCATCCGGAGCCGTTCGTTTATTCTAAGGTTTCTTGCTGATGTGGCTGATTACTTGGAGTTGCTATTTCCGTGCTGCCAGGCAAGATACCCTGCCACCTTACTCTGTGATTTACTTATTCTTATTTTCAGTTATTTATATTCACCATTACGTATTTTTTTAGTATTACATCACTGTGCGTCTAAGTCACACTTGGGTGCAAGCGACTCTATCGGTCTTTTTCTTGCTTTTGTTTTATTCTCTTGTATTGACTTAGTCTAGTGACCACACATTTAATGATGGGGTATTGGTATATCTCATACGGCCTTGACACCTACTTACCATGTATTGAGAGTCATATATAGGATACATACTCGCGTAGTCGGCCGGCCACCGATACGTATGAGGCGTGCGATGGTTAGGATTAACTGCCAATAGAATTACATGCTAGTAGACTTGCCAGTTTGCTAGAGGTTCATATGAGTCATAGATGTGACTCCAGTAGGCATGGGATGGGAAGAACAGTTCCTTGATGTATGGGCCACATATACATCGCTATTGTACCTGAAGCACCGCTGGAGACGCAGGTTCACCTTACTATTACTGATTCCCTCTGACGTTCATGGAGCGTTATGGACGTTTTCTTACTGATTCCCTCTGACGTTCATTGAGCGTTATGGATGGAGACAACTGGTTCTCGAAGGAAGGGACGATGACACTGCTATACAGACTGAGTGCCTATATGTGAAGGATGTTCTTTATTGTATATTCACTGTAGTACGGTTAGGCACCCTATTGCATGCATCCCTTTATTTTCTGTTATATATCACAATTTATATGGCATGGTGTTCTTTATTGCATATTCACTATAGTACAGTTAGGGTGCATGCATCCCTTAATTTTCTATTATATATCACAGTTTATATGGCATCGTGTTTTATTGTATCTTGTTACGTCCCTCTGAGGACCTGGTTATCTCTTCAGGTGTGTGCTCTTGTCTTTCGCAGGTGTTCTAGCTCTAGCCATGATCATCCCTATTTCTTCGAGGATGATTGCACTTGGATCATCTTCGCTTTGCTCGCCAAACTTATTTCATTTTCCATGTATTTCTTTCCTTACTTGTTGATATTGGATTTGTCTCCGCCCAACATATTGTACAAAAATATTTCATAGTTGATTATATGATATCTTTTATTCTTTCATTTTGTGGATGAGATTAGATTACTCTTGGTTTACTGTATTTTACAGCTTATGTATACGTACGAGGTTTCCATATATTGGAGTATAGTTCGTATGTATGCAGCTGGCATGTCTACGTACTTAGTCCTAAGAATTTTGGAACTGGGGCGTTACACTATTATTTTTTCGGTCAACAATTAGAATTTTCCATTAGTCTCATAAATTTGTAACCTCAAGAATATTTTTTACAAATTTCCTCAATTTTAATTATTAAATTTTAAATCAATAATTCAATACTCAAAATTCATTGATATCCAATCTTTATCATAATCTTTGAAAATTATGATTTAACAAAATCGTTAATACTGTCTTATCTAATTCATAACTCTTCTTCTGAATTGGTATTTGTCCTCAATTAAATTCTAAAAATTTAAAGTCTTCAAATACTCCAATTTAAACTTAATTCAACAGTCATAATCTTCTTAAATTTTAAATTCAATATAATTCCAAACTTTAGAATCTTATTTTACCAAGAGAGTAGACCCTCAAGTAACTAATTTTCCTATACCTACCCTGATCACACCATCTCATGATAAAAATATTAAACCATCACATAAGAATTTCTCAAATTCATCTAATAGGGTTACCTCAAAATTCAATATATATTCCTATCCTAATAACATAGCATATATATAGCATTCTTAACTATCCAACCAATCAAATCGAAATAGATCTATAAGGTTACTGACAATATACTTAGTCCTAGGCAATACTAATGTGAATGAGCATCTTCTAGTCGCAGGCTCACAGTAGTACGACAAAATTATGTACTACTAGGAGTTTGCACAATTTTTTTGTAAAAATGGACCTGCATGGGCACCCAAAAAACTAGGCATGATCCGGTTCCACTTTTCAGAAGTAGCCAAATCTAGCCTGCGCTGCAGCATTGTTACTCCCCGGTCCCGTAGGAGCGATCGTCCTCGCTAAAGCCTGATGTCGCGTGAGCCTTGTTTGCGCTCACGCAAGACGGATTCCATAATGTCCGATTACAGGCTAAGCGACGGGGTCGTCGCACCGAAGTCCCGAAGCAGAAATATTGAATAAGCCAGCAAAAAGTTAAATCTAAAACACAAGTCAACAAAATAAGATCTTTATTGATATTGAACAAAGATTACAAAAGTGGCACGAGGCTATGATTACAATCACTCAGTCCCACTCTTCTCTCAAGTTATAAGTCACTCTATTCTCTCTCATTACTCAATACAAAGCTTAACGAGCCAGCTGATGTAGTGCCCCGACCTGCAAGATGCCTTATGATGTATGGTTAATTCGATGAAGCCTTGTTGGACTTGAGAATATGCGAAGGATCGCTTGGAAGACTATGCGATCGTGGAAATTATCGTCTTATAAATATGAGTAGTATTGAACCCTCCGAAGATCCTTTAGCTTCACGCTTAAAATAAAGGATAGTATGCTATGTTTCTTACTGAGTTGCTCAATAACACCTTGCATAGAATTCAGAAAGATAATGAAAGATAAATAATCACCTAAACGTAAACTGTTGTTGCTAGATGAATTATATGCTTGTACGATGTTGCGATGAAATACATGACAGGTGAAGCAAAGTCCCAAATACTAGGGTGGTGAGTATATCAAGCCTTAGCTCAATGAATAGATGGTAAGACAGATGTTAAGACCCAAGAACTGGGCAGTGAGTATGCTTGAATTACGTCTGAATGAATGTATACTAAAGCAGATGCTAAATCCTAAAAGATTGGGTGGTGAGTACATTGAGTTGGTAGAAAGATGTATGGTATCAAAGATGTGACAAAGGGATTGGGTAACAACATTCTATTATCCCATCACAGATATAGAATCTTGATTACGCCAAGACCCTGGAAAGATGGTAAGATGGCAATACGAATGAGAATGATGGCTGAATTACTTGGTTTTCCTTATCATGCATTATATGTTTTCTTCTTAGATAAGTTGCATATACTTCCATGTTCATGGATAACTTTTATACAAGGTAGTTCACAGAATGGTAATCCGCGGCCACAGACCCGGTTCATCCTAGGGGAACAAGGATGGTGTCGACGTACTGACATCGAGATTTTGGGACTTACAGTGGGGGCTTGCTACCGCCCACTAAAATGATGCCAAAATCCCATGGTACTGAAGTAGTAGCATGGTGTTTCAGAAACCTCCCATGGATTCACACCCCATTCGAAGTTAGTCGTTCGCCTGTAAGATGGTCCAAGATGGCGTGTCACCAGTGACCTTCATATAGATAGGTCCAGTGCTAATATTGTCTTATACAGGCAGAGTAAGTTATTACTCAAATACAGGAAAGGATGTCGACTGTTGGTAAGAATCACCTGAACGGTAATAACTATATTGAATCATGATATTGTTCCTAACAATGTCTTGTGTAGGCTGAGTGAGTATTATAAATGTACAGGGATGGCTATGCGATTGTGGGTAAGAATCACCAAAGGGTGATATCATATTGCTTTAAATTATGTTAGCTATGAGATTTGCATGCTCTACTTCTTGTCGGCTATAAACATGAAATTGATCCTAAGACAACGAGAAAGATCACTGTTAATAATATTCTATAACATGATTACTTAGTGTTGTCTTCTTAGGTGAGTTGGGCCAGCACCGTTCGCCAGTACATTGATGACGTACTGACCCACGTTATGGGCAATATTACAGGTGCTTACGTATAAGGAAAATCGTTTGATTAGTACTTGGCATCGATGATTCGGATAGGTGTATAGAAGCTCTTCGTTCAAGAGGATATCTTCTGCTATATGGGACATAATATATGGAATAGTATAATTTAGTTGTACCAGTGAGATTGTAGCCTAATTGGCAAGTTCATTGTAAAGAAATCGGCATATTCAGTTGTAGCCTAAAGGGCAAGTGTATATATTCAGTTGGCTATTCAAGAGTCTTGTAATCAGTTGTAAACTTTGTATTCCGCTGCAAGTCTTGTAATCCATTGTAATTATCAATAAAGAGAGACATTTCTTCATATCTTGTGTGACTTCAATTTATCTGCTTGGCTTTGCTGCACTATAGATATTTTCTGAGAAATACTAGAAACTGTAATAGTTTTGCTTTGTAGAAATGCAATCTAGACTTGTACGGCATCACGCCCAGTAGCTAGTTTTCGATCCTCTGGGATCGGGGCGTTATATAATGGTATCAGAGCACGGCTTTACGTCCTTAGATTCTTATTCGATTTGTTTTAAATCAATGTTGCTACTAAGATGATTCTAAGCTGCTTCTGCGATGATTCAAAGACTGCTTTCGCGATTATTCAAAGTTGCATCCGTAGTAAATCAAAGTTGCTTCCGCGAATACTCAAAGTTGCTTCCGCGATGAAATCAAAGTTGAATCTATGATGACTCATAGTGCTTCCGCAATTATTCTGTGTTGCTTCCAAACTTTTCTAAGTTGTTTCCTTGACTAAAAGTCCGTTGATCCTTCTAGCCGCTCACTGGATGTTCCGTAAATAAGTCTAAATATGTGGGCTGTGATATGTGTGCTTTGTTGAATTTTTAACAGATACCAAAACTAATAACAACGATGCGATACGATGTAATGCGATAAAAAGTTGGTAACATGCGTGCTGGATGTCTTATGTGTGGGATTTACTGAAGTCGATTGTTATGCAGCAATCGACTGTGGATGATGGCATGGTATGTTGGAACATAATGTACATGGATTTCTTAAATGGGAATCGACAAAATCTTGAGTCGGTATTTGTGGTCAGCATAACCACTATAGGATGGATAGTCCATATTGGACGTTTGTTTGATGCGAAAGGAATTTTGTGTCGGTGATGGCTTGTGCTCCGAGTGGTATATGACTCTACCCTCTTAACGATAATATGACCCTTGACGTTTTTATAATTTAGCGATTGCTTTACCTATAAGGTATTGGGTAGTATCAAGTCGTAGCTAAAATTACGAATGATACATAACGGCTAGGCGTGTCCCTTGACGATTAAGTTCAGATAAGTCGCTACGAGATTTTGATGTGTTCAGATGAACCATCGCTAGACTTTGACGGTTAGCATTATGTTGAATCATTAGAATTGAGAATATGAAATGAATGCCTTGGTTGGGAATGGTACGGATTATAGATTCAGGCAAGGACTTGAATCAGTTGGGTAAGAAAAATTGTAGGCTCAGTATCTTTGTGTGTTGCTATCAAAAGATTTTGGAAAAACAATGTAGGCCGAATATAGAATGATGTTAGAATTAAGTAAATGAAATTGTATGTTGGATATCAACAAATTGGTGGTGATGTTAGATGCTTATCGGATGTTGCGAATGATTTAGAAGATACAAAAAGTTGCATCAACGACCGAAAAGTAGAGAATGGGCTTGAGGAATAGTTGATCCTTAGCACGATGTGCAGTTGTGTTTGAGAGAATTTGACGTGTCCCAAATTAACAAGTTATGACCCTTGATTTTTGAGGCATAGAGAATGAGTACTTGTCCATTTATGCATGAAAGAGTATATGTTCCTTATGAGATTTTGATGGCTGGTATACAATTAAGAATCGAGATGTAGCGATACATAATAGACCATGTCGGTAGATGATGTTGTCGCATGAATAACGAGTTTGGGTGGAATATAGAATTGTTGGATTATGACTTAGCTAATGAGTTATGTTATATCCACTAGAGGACCGAAATATGAATGCAAGATGATTGGGGCCATAGAGATTGGATCGGTGCATGAATAGTAAATTTTCTTATGTAATCACAAGGAAGTGATGCAAAACGAATATTGATGGTTAACGTAGATTGCTAAGAGATAACCGTATTGAGTGCTAGCGAAAATTAATAAAGGATGCTTTCCAAAGAAATACGATTATGTAGTTGCCTTATTTGGTTGGTTAAAAGAGTACAGACCGTATCGATGATCTAAAAATATGGAAAATGAATATGTCATAAAGAGACCATAGAAAAGATGCTAAATAGTAGACTATTGAGGTAACAATGTTGGATTATGACTCAGAATAGTTGACTCGGTTGAATAGACAATTTGAGTACGATATGAGGATACAAGTCGGATTGAATAAGTGATGTCGCGTCTATGCAAATGAGAACTGAATATTTGGATGATCGATTGATAAAGATTATTATGATGGCTTCGGCCATAAGAATTGTCGGATAGAATTATTGGATAAATTTTGTGGGTTATGGTTAAGTCTAGAATGACTTCATTGGGTATGGCTCGAGTATGAGTACGGGTAGAAAGACTTGACCCTAGAATGTCAGTTGGTTGTCTAGAATGTCGGTTGGTTGTCTAGAATGTCGGTTGGTTACTTAGAATATCGGTTGGTTGTATAAGTTTCAGATTGGTTGGCTATGTCATTTCAGTTGTCCGTGTTGGAAATAAGTTCATAAGATTGGGGTGGTGTCCCATGGCCTTAAGTTGGTCAGATCATAGATTCTCCCTGAGATAAGATAGAGTTGTCCTCATGATAAGAATTGGTTTCCTCTAAGATAAGAGATAAGTATGTCCCTGATAGCTATCCATCTTATTTGAGTTAGCTGAATGTCTGGTTTAGCTTAGATTAGCTGACCGTAGAGACTTGATTGAATGGTAAGTTGACTGTTGGAAACCCGTAGGATGTCCTTATTGATGTTGTGTAGGTATAGTCGGAATGAGTAAGATGTGTCAGAAAGTAAACTTCGGAATGGAATAAAGATTGGAAAATTTGATGTTACAATGTTGGATGGGATGACGGATCATGTTAGTTTTGGAACTTTGTTGCCTTATTTGGCAATGTCAAAAAATTTCTAAAGCTGGCTGGATTTGGTTGGTTGAATCATTTTGAGTTGCATGACTGACGATAGTTGCCTTGAGATAGTCGGAATAAATTCATTGATGGATAATCAGATTGTAATTGGAGGGAAAAGTGTAACGACGGAATTGGATAGTACATGAAACCAAGATCGGCGAGTGCGAATGTAAATAGAAATGACCCTCGGGATTAATATTGTTGGGTATGAGAGTTGCTTATGCGAGATAATAATATGTTGGCTTGATCAATATGAGAAAATGTTTGATTACAATAAAAAATGTTACTAGAGTGGAATGACGGTACAATTTGAAGGTTGGATCAAAATCGAAAAAATTTATGAGTCGCAAACAAAGCGTATGGATGCGAACGATGACAAGTACAAGATTTGATCGATGAGAATCGAGGTATCGAAATGAAATATAGCAATAGGATTTATCAACTTTGGTGGTATGAATGATAATGAACTTGAAAGGAATACTTGATACATCTAAGTCAAAATACTTTAGAAAATTTTGGATCGGCTGTGGGAAAATTTCTTAAGTTGAAATTTGTAACATTCATTGTGTTATTGGTTGGTTGGATAGTTGAATAAAAAAATTAGGAATAATCGAGATGCTAAGAGCAATCACTGATGTTCGAAAAAGAAGTTACACCGTAGCTCGTTCGTTTTCTCTATCACTGAACTTGGCTGCAGTGTATGTATTTCTGGGACGCCTAAATTATGTGTATGATTCCAACTAAGTGGTATGCTGAATTCAAATGAAGCCACAGAGAGGTTTATCATGTGCTAAGGATTTGTACAAGTGTCGAGAGGAAATATCAAAGATGGTAAACTATTTTTGAATCAAATTAGAATGTTGTGACGAGACAGTACATTACTTGAAATCAATCGAGAGATTGTGGAGAAATGTTAAATAGTACAAGTTAATCATTGAGAAGTCTCATAAAAGTCGGTTGAAGTTTTGGGGATGAGTTTTGTTTTAAGTTTCGAGGATAAAACTTTTCTGAGTGCTATATATTGTAGTGCCCCGACCCGCAAGATGCCTTATGATGAATGGTTGATTCAATGAAGCCTGACCTGGAAATATGCGAAGGATCGCTTGGAAGGCTATGCGATCGCGGTAGGAATCGTCTTAAAAATGTGAGTGTATGAACCCTTCGAAGATCTTTTAGCATTATGCTTAAAATATAGGATAGTATGCTATATTTCTTACTGAGTTGCTCAATAACAGCTTGCATGGAATTTCGAAAGATAATAAAAGATAAATAATCACCTGAACGTAAACTGTTGTTGCTAGATGAATTGTATTCTTGTACGATGTTGCAATGAAATACATGACAAGTGAAGCAAAGTCCCAAATACTTGGACGGTGAGTATATCGAGCCTTAGCTCGATGAATAGATGGTAACACAGATGTTAAGACCCAAGAATTTGGCAGTGAGTATGCTTGAATTACGTTCGAATGAATGTATGCTAAAACAGATGCTAAGTCCCAAAAGATTGGATGGTGAGTACATTGAGTTGGTGGAAAGATGTATGGTATCAAAGATGTGACAAAGGGATTGGGTAACAACATTCTATTTTCTCGTCATCGATGTAGAATGTTGATTACTCCAAGACTCTAGAAAGATGGAAAGATGGCAATACGAATGAAAATGGTGGCTGAATTACTTGGTTTTCCTTATCATGCATTATATGTTTTCTTCTTAGATAAGTTGCATATACTTGCATGGTTATGGACAACTTGTATAAAAGGTAGTTTCTAGAAGGTAATCCGCGGCCACGGACCCTATTTATCCTAGGGGAAACAAGGTGGTGTCGACGTACTGACATTGGGATTTTGGGACTTGCAGTGGGGGCTTGCTACCGCCCACTGAAAGGATGCCGAAATCTGATGGTGCTGAAGTAGTAGCACACTGTTTCAAAAATCTTCCATGGATTCGCACCCCATTCGGAGTTAGCCGTTCGCCTGTAAGATAGTCAAAGATGGCATGTCACCAGTGACCTTCATATAGATAGGTCCAGTGCTAATTGTCACGCCCCGCTCCCGTAGGAGTGATCATCCTCGCTAAGGCGTGATGCCGCACGAGCCTAGATTCCGCTCGTGTAAGGCGGGTTCCATAACGGTCGATTTTAGCGGCTGCGACGGGATCGTCGCACAGAAGTCCCAAGCAGAGACATTGAATAATAGCAGCAGAATTTGAAGCAAAACACAAGTCATTGCAAAACACTCCTTTATTGATATTGAAACAAAGGTTACAATGGCGCAAGGCCAAGATTACAAGTCTCTCAAGCTCACTCAAGCTCACATTACAAGTCACTCAGCTCTCTCTCATCTCTCAATACATATCTTGAGCCAGCGAATGCTTTGGAAGGCGACGTCCATACATCATGTCCTGTATAAGTCTTGAATCCATGCGGCCGCACACTTCAAATCGCCAAGAAACTCCGTACCTCAACGCTTCTACGCGAGCTCCGTGCCACGAGCTTTTACTTGTGCCTGCACATAAAAACTATGTGTGTGTCAGTACTCAACTGTACTGGTGGAATGAGCTCCTCGCCCACCCATACAAAACCGACACGCTCATTTACTTTATGCAGCTTATTCCCCTTTGTATTGTCTTTCTACTCTTGTCTTAGGATTATTTTAGGACCGACGCTGTGGCCTATTTTGTGTCTCTAGACCATCCCGTGCTTGCAACAACAACGTCGACTCGACAACGTTAACCTATCAAGTCGTGCTTACCTTTCGGCCAAAATCAGAGACGCAACTACGCGATAAGACTCTATTCCCGTGTGACCGTGCTATAAGTCCTTGTTGAGGCCGTGCCTCGCAACTCAAATGAGACTCAATCATATCGCTGCCTCGCAGCACTTTTCTACTTAATCATCAACTGACCCATCAAGACATTGTGAACTAAGTGTCACTCGACCAACTTTACCTTACGGCATTTCCTGACTTAAACTCAAGACAACTCACATGCAAACTATGCAACTTATATGCCGACAACATAAGACTCGATACCATATCTCGTGCCGAAGCATGCCGTACGTTGCAGCCAAATCATAGGCCTAACATTTTGTGTTCCAACTGTACACACATATTCAACTATACTTCCTTGATATACTGCACTCAATACTCGACTCAATCCAAAGGCATACCCGTAGATCGCCCCATATACGGACTCATCTATATGAACTAGTCACTAGCGCCCAACGCTATAATGGACTCCTTTTGAGCTTTTGATTAGACGGACGCTCCTTGCCAGCGCGAGTAGCTAGCTCCGCTGCAAGTCTTCGCTAACCCTTACGGTCATCCAGCACAGCTACGAATGTCTCCATCACAACAGTTCCCATGGACCGCCTGTGTCACCGTTGGAGAAACAGATTTATTTTACCTTGTATAAGTTGTCTAATGACCATGCAAGACTCGACTCAAACTGACGTCTCACATAGTCAATCTACTTCTAGTGTTACCATCTCTTTCAGGGCTAAGTTTAATACTTCTTACATATGAGACCTTGCCTCGACGACCCAGTCGCGAGCATTCTTCTTTCTTGCCTCGACGACCCAGTCGCGAGCATTCATCTTTCTTGCCTTGACGACCCAGTCGCGAGCATTGTTCTTTCTTGCCCTATCATTTCACTCAACTCAAGAACAACTATTGGAAGCACTATCCAAAATTAACGAATCAACCATGGCCCGTGCCTTAAAACACTAAGTCCGTGCCATCGTGTCTTAAACCAACTTGAAACTTTATGTGACACCACCGCCCAAGTCATACTCTATATGATGGGCCGTACAATCGTGAGACTATGTGGTTATAGCCAGCCGTAGAACTCATAGGACCGTGCTTGCCACTACTTCTGATGGCTTAACATAACTTGCCTAACTTACTTTGCAACAACTTGACGAGCAAAGGCTGCGTCAAGCCTTGCGTCATGGGAACGTACCGTGTACGCGCTCGACTTTGAACAACCAAGTGATTTGGGGTCCCTAGACTTATGCCACAAGCCGTGCAGTACAACTTAACCCGTCGGGCGAGCAGAGGCTATGCCATGCCTTTGGGAGGTGAGACCGTGCATGCTTTATGAAGCATTTATGCAGGCGATGCCTATGAATTTGGCTAAGTCTTAGCTTGTGGGGAAGACCAACTTTTCCTTCTTCCAAGATACGGAACGAAGGATAGAGTGTTATTTTCAAAGCCCGCCGTGCACCAACTCTAAGCCAACCGTTGGACCTTTTCATATTCTAACTCAATTCGACCTGTCGGGATTATTCCCTTTAGCTATGTGGATTCGTCTCTTTTATTATCAATCCTACTTATGCAAGTTAAAAACATACGATTTATTATATGAAGGCTAAGATGAGGCAAGTTCACCGAAACTACCCCACCTGAGCGAGCGGTCGCCTCGACCGAGCGATGTCTCCGAGTAGCCGTTGCAAGGCTAAGTCTGAACGTTGTTGGCATTTCGATTCCTCCGATTGACTGAGCGGGACAGGGCACTACATCATACACCACTCAGAAAAAATTTTGTCCTCGAAACTAACTGAGTACTTACTCATTGACTTATCACTCTTACGTTCAACAACTCTTGCACATATTTCTCCTATGTGTTTCCTCAATCGGAGCCACGCTCATACTACCCACAATCTTTTCTTTGAAACATTATTTCGAAATCCTCAACACTTTTCCATTACTCTAGTCTCACTTGATTCAACATATCACTTAGTTGGATCGTGCACATATTTCAGGCGTCCCCAAAATACTTGTATTTCAGCCAAGCCTCGTGATAGAGAATCTGCCATCACCACTCGAGTCGGATCGTGCACATATTCGGGCATCCCTGATATACATGCATATCAACCGAGACTCGCGAGTGGTGCCTCCATAAATCCTACCACTTCGCACTCGGACGTCTGCCTAACCGCTAGGCTATGTCTTTCCGTCAGTATTGGAATCATAGTTCCTAAACAACGATATCAACACTGACCCCATCCTAAGGTCAAACCAAGTTGATAGTATGGGATTTTCTACCCAAGCTTACATCACTCTGATTTCTAAACTTTGTGCATAGATTTCCTACACACATTCCAACGTTCGTCGCACGGGGTCCGAGTCATTCAGCAAAGCCATCCTATGATCACTGATGTTTGAACCAATTCCACGATATATCAATATCGCCCGTTCAATAAACCCTCTTGCATATTCTATCCCTTCAAACATGTTCGATATAGTTTGCCTATCGATTCTTCTCAAATCAAGCACGCTATGGCACAATTCGTCGCTAACCAAAATTTTACCTTCCATATTCCCTAAGTCATCTATTCCAATTCACGTAATCGATCACAAGGTCGTCTGACTTAACAATTTGTTGTGCCCCGATCTCACGCGATTCAGATTATCCACGGTAGGCATGAATCACCATGCACGCTTCCGCGGGGTAATCCTCCTCATTGGAACGTAACTCTTGTTTTATGTCTAGACTATTTCATTCTCGATGTGCGAATTGGACCTACTCAAAATCCTCAACTTTATTCAATCATCAATTGCAAGTCCTAACATTCTCGAATTTTCCTTTGCATCAAACCAACAAGTCAAGAAAATCAAAGTTGTTGAGTCCTGATTTTCCGAGTTCAATCATTACCGTGACATGAATTACCATGTCAACGCTCACGCAGAACGATCGCCCCAAATCCGTCGCGACGTGTGTGCGAGGTTGGAGTTGCGCTCGTGCAAGACAAGATCGTCGACGTTGTAGTTATCAACGTAACCATCAACACACAATCATTTTCATCCAACATTCATCTCAATCAAAATCCTAAGTATTACATCCAACCGAACAATTACACATGCACGATTGTCATTCGCCGAGTCAAAGTACCCCCGAGTTATCGCATATCGATCTTTGATACGTCTCAATACCATCGACGATATGCGTAACCTGACGATCTTCCTTTGCAACCAATTTTGAGTCGTACGAATGATGCTATCGTCCGACTGGATAATCTCCTCAACATTCAAATTCAAGTTCGATCATTATCCCTCGAATCATTCACAACATCAATTTTCTCAAACCCAAGATTGTGTATTGTTTATCCGTCTATCTTAAGTCATCGACCAACGTATTTCCTCAATTCACATCATTTCTTGCTAACTCAAATCATCGAACAACATTCAATCCAATCCTTAGAGTCTTTGCGTAAATTCGAAATTCAACTTTTCATGCACGCTACCTTTCCATTATGCTAACTTTTCTATATGATCCACCTATCGATGTCCTTTATCAAGTCATCCGTTCGCTATACCCTAACTTTTTCACGATTCGATTTCACCTACTCAATAATTTTCATGTTTCATACTCGCATAATCCTTAGTCTCGTGCACATTCTGTGTGCGTCCATTTCTAGGTTGTTCGAATCAACTTATCAAACTTCATGACAACAACTCACTCCATCGTACATGATCTAAGGCTTTGCATATGTGCGACGCTCGCTAATAGACTCATTGACACCCCGTATCCTCAATCGATCGATCGACATCCCTGAGGCTATCGCATACACCACTCAGGGATGAAGTCATTTAATAAATCCTCAACTATCATTTGAATTAAAATCGACTTCTTCAAATTTTTCGTTTGAACCATTCCTCGAATTCTAAGCACGCTCATCTATATCGCACCGACGTTATCGTGGCTCGATAGCACCCCTATCGATAGTCATCTCACTTTACTCAATTGAGTTCAACTCATTCTAGCTCGAAATATTGCGAATCCCGTACTCGACTTTTCTAAGGTCGACGCAACTTTGGTGTATATGTCCAGCCCGACTTAGCCAACCGTGCTTACATGAACAATCTTTTTATTTTGTAAAAAAATGTACTCCTATGTTTTGCAAAATAATTAGACTTATTGTATGGACATTTGTGGGACATTTGAGAGAGAGCGCACCAACGATATCAACTTTTACAGAAGTAACAATTCAGAGTTTGCAGAAACAATGGAGTTAAAGAATTCAATTGATAGTCCAAGGATGTAAAGCCGTGCTTTGATACCATTATGTCACGCCCCGCTCCCGTAGGAGTGATCGTCCTCGCTAAGGCGTGATACCGTACGAGCCTAGATTGCGCTCGTACAAGGCGGGTTCCATAACGGCCGATTTTAGCGGCTGCGACGGGGTCGTCGCACAGAAGTCCCAAGCAGAGACATTAAATAATAGCAGCAGAATTTGAAGCAAAATACAAGTCATTGCAAAACACTCTTTTATTGATATTGAAACAAAGGTTACAATGGGGCGCAAGGCCAAGATTATAAGTCTTTCAAGCTCACTCAAGCTCACATTACAAGTCACTCAACTCTCTCTCATCTCTCAATACATATCTTGATCCAGCGGTGCTTTGGAAGGCGACGTCCATACATTATGTCTCGTATAAGTCTTGAATCCATACGGCCTCACGCTTCGAATCGCCAAAGAACTCCGTGCCGCGACGCATCCATGCGAGCTCCGTGCCACGAGCTTCTACCTGTGCCTGCACATGAAAGCTATGTGGGTGTCAGTACTCAACTGTACTGGTGGAATGAGCTCCTCTCCCATCCATACAAAACCGATACGTTCATTTACTTTGTGCAGCTTAGTCCCCTTTGTATTGTCTTTCTTCTCTTGCCTTAGAATTATTTTAGGACCGACGCCTTGGCCTATTTTGTGTCTCTAGACCATCCCGTGCTTGTAACATCAACATTGACTCGACAACGTTAACCTATCAAGTCATGCTTGCCTTTCGGCCAAAATCAGAGATGCAACTATACGATAAGACTCCATTCCCGTGTGACCGTGCTATAAGTCCTTGTTGAGGCCGTGCCTCGTAACTCAAACGAGACTCAATCATATCGCTGCCTCGCGGCCCTTGCCGCCTCGCGGCACTTTGCTACTTAATCCTCAACTGACCCATCAAGACATTGTGAACTAAGTGTCACCCGACCAACTTTGCCTTGCGGTGTTTCTTGACTTAAACTTAAGACAACTCACTTCCAAACTATGTAACTTATATGCCGACAACATAAGACTCGATGCCACATCTCGTGCCGAAGCACGTCGCCTACGTTGCAGCCAAATATTAGACGCAACATTTTGTGTTCCAACTGTACATACACATTCAACTCGACTTCCTTGATATACTACACTAAATACTAGACTCAATCCAAAGGCATACTCGCGGATCGTCGCCCATACTGACTCATCTATATGAACTAGTCACTAGCGCCCAACGCTATCATGGACTCCTTTTGAGCTTTTGATTAGACAGACGCTCCTTGCCAGCGCGAATAGCTAGCTCCGCTGCAAGTCCCCGCTAACCTATGCGGTCATCCAGCACAGCTACGAATGTCTCCATCACAACGGTTCCCATGGGCCGCCAGGGTCAACGTTGGAGAAACAGATTTATTTTACCTTGTACAAGTTATCCAATGACCATGCAAGACTCGACTCAAACTGACGTCTCACACAGTCAGTCTACTTCTAGTGTTACCATCTCTTTCAGGGCTAAGTTCAACACTTCTCACATCTGAGACCTTGCCTCGACGACCCAGTCGTGAGCATTCTACTTTCTTGCCTCGATGACCCAGTCGCGAGCATTCATCTTTCTTGCCTCGACGACCCAGTCACGAGCATTCTTCTTTCTTACCCTATTATTTCACTCAAATTAAGAATAACTATTGGAAGCACTTTCCAAACTTAACGAATCAACCATGGCCCGTGCCTTAAAACACTAAGTCCGTGCCATCGTGTCTTAAACTTATCTGACACCACCGCCCAAGGCATACTCTATATGATGGGCCGTACGATCGTGAGATTATGTGGTTATACCAAGCCGTAGAACTCATAGGACCGTGCTTGCTCCTACTCTTGATGGCTTAACATAACTTGTCTAACTTACTTTATAAAAACTTGACGAGCAAAGGCTGCGTCAAGCCTTGCGTCATGGAAACGTGCCGTGCACGCGCTCGACTTTGAACGACCAAGTGATTTGGGGTGCCTAGACTTATGCCACAAGCCGTGCAGTACAACTTAACCCGTCGGGCGAGCAGAGGCTATGCCATGCCTTTGGGCGGTGAGACCGTGCATGCTTTATGAAGCATTTATGCGAGCGACGCCTATGAATTTGGCTAACTCTTAGCTTATGGCAAAGACCAACTTTTCCTTCTCCCAAGATACGGGACAAAGGACCGAGTGCTATTTTCAAAGCACGCCGTGTACCAACTCTAAGCCAACCGTTGGACCTTTCCATATTCTAACTCAATTCGACCTGTCGGGATTATTCCCTTTAGCTATGTGGATTCGTCTCTTTTATTATCATGCCTACTTGTGCAAGTTAAAAACATGCAATTTATTATGTGAAGGCTAAGATGAGGCAAGTTTACCGAAACTATGCACCTGAACGAGCGGTCACCTCGACCGAGCGATATCTCCGAGTAGCCGTTGCAAGGCTAAGTCCGAACGCCGTTGGCATTTCGATTCCTCCGATTGACTGAGCGGGACAGGGCACTACACTAATGATGTCTTATACAGGCAGAGTAAGTTATTACTCAAATACGGAAAAGGATGTCGACTGTTGGTAAGAATCACCTGAACGGTGATAACTATATTGAATCATGATATTTTTCCTAACAATTTCTTGTGCAGGTTGAGTAAGTATTATAAATGTACAGGGATGGCTATGCGATTGTGGGTAAGATTCACCAAAGGGTGATATCATATTGCTTTAAATTATGTTGGCTATAAGATTTGTATGCTCTACTTCTTGTCGGCTATAAACATGATATTGACCCTAAGGCAACAAGAAAGATCATTGTTAATAATGTTTTATAACATGATTACTTAGTATTGTCTTCTTAGGTGAGTTGGGCCAGCACCGCTCGCCAGTACATTGATGATGTACTGACCCACATTGTGGGCAATATTACAGGTGCTTGCGTATGGGGAAATCGTTTGATCAGTGCTTGGCATCGATGATTTAGATGGGTGTACAGAAGCTCTTATTTCAAGACGATGTCTTCTGCAATACGGACATAATGTATGGAACAGTGTAATTCAGTTGTACCAGTGAGATTGTAGCCAAATTGGCAAGTTCATTATAAAAAAATTGGCATATTCAGTTGTAGCCTAAAGGGCTAGTGTATACATTCAGTTGGCTATTCAAGAGTCTTGTAATCAGTTGTAAACTCTGTATTTCGTAGGCAAGTCTTGTAATCCATTGCAATTATCAATAAAGAGAGACATTTCTTCATATCTTATGTGAATTCAATTTATTTGCTTGGTTTTTCTGTGTTGTCGATATTTTTTGAGAAATACCAGGAACTGTAATGGTTTTGCCTTGTACAAGTACAATCTAGACTTGTACAACATCATGCCCAGTAGCTAGTTTTCGATCCTCCGGGATCGGGATATGACAGCGGATGCTTCAGAAGGCGATGTCCATACATTATGTTTCGTATATGTCCAGACCCCATGCGATCGTATGTCTCGAAATGCCAAGAAACACCGTACCTCGGCACATCCAAGCGAGATCTGCGCCAACGAGCTTCTACATGTGCCTGCACATGAAAACTGTAAGGGTGTCAGAACTCAACTATACTGGTGTGTGAGCTCCTCGCCCACCCATACCCGAACTAACACATTCATTTAATTTGTGCAACATAAGCCCTTTACGATTGTCTTTCTATTCTTACCTTAGGATCAATTTTAGGACACATACGCCTAGCCTATTTTGAGTCTCTAGACCATCACCGTGCCATCGTACGGATAACTTACTTATCCTTGTGCCACTAGACCTTCTCGTGCAAACAACATCAATGTGTCAACTCGTGCTTGCCTTTCTAGCCGTACTTTGAGATGCGATAACATGATCGTGCCATAAACTCGGTTCATGCTTCAACATCGAGGCCGTGCCTCACAACTTCCATGTGAACTTGCCTTACAGCCTTTCTTGACTTAACTCGAAATGACCCAAATCTGACTTATGTAATCCTGTGCCACGATTTAATACTTGACGCTACATCTCGTGCCGAAGCATGAGTCCTTGCTATAGTCAAATCTTAGGCTTCATACTGGTGTTGCAACCGTACACACCTTCTTGACACTACTTGTGCCGCACTTACACTTTCTTCAATTCGACCGACACCGTGCATGCAGATTGTCGCTCAGCACACCAACACATCTATACGAAAGATCACGACCCCCCAGGCCTACCTAGACTTTGTAGTCTGGCGTAGACAAGGACGTCCGATGTGGGAAGCGAGCCCCATTGAAATCCTTGAATCACCTGAGCGGTACAATCCAGCTCAACTACCTTGCTTCCTTCCTAGACTGATACAGTCTTGTGGCCCAAGATTTCCGAATCGAGGGCACAAAACCTTTTCGACAAGTTGTCCAATGATTACACACCTACAAGAACTTCTAGACTCAACATAAATGTATAGCCTAACTGTCATAACTTACTTTCCTTTACTTTACTTCTTTTTGCAGAGCCCAATTCAAGGTTGCCTTGGTGTCTGACCTACAGTCCTGACATATTTCTCCTTGACGGCTGGCCTGCAGTCCTGACATATTTTCTAGTGTTTTCATACTCTTATCGACTCAAACTTATGAATGACTAATTCATAGCCTTCAAGCATAACTTCAATAAAACTTGTTCCATACGTGCCATAGACCTTGGCAAACTTTTCATTAACCAGTCGTAGCTTGTGTCTTAAACTAACTTGCATTCCATGTGACACTACCGCCCAAGTCATACTTTATATGACAAGCCTTAAGATCGTAGGGCTGTGTGACTTCAACAAATGCAGAAAGCGTGGGACAGTGCTTGCTATAACTTCGATAGCCTAACGTAACTTTTGCAGAACTCAATTGGGCAGCAACTTAACCCACGGGATGAGCAAAGGCTATGCCAAGCCTTGTATCATAGAAATGTGTACTGAGCCTTGAGGGACACTTTAGCTATGCCAAGTATCGGACGATAGGACCGTGCATGCTTTATCAAGCATTTATACGTACGTGTGATGCCTATGACTTAGGCTAATTTTATAGCTTTGTGGTAACTTAGACCAACTTTTTTTCTCCCAAGCCACAGGATGAAGGACCGAGTATCATTTTCAAAGCACATCATGCAATACTTCTAAGCCGACCGTGGGACCTTTCCATATTCTAACTCAATCTAATCCAACTTGTGATTATTCCATTAGCTATGTGGATTTGCCTATTTTGTTATCAAGCTTACTTGTGCAGTTAAAAACTTTTGTTTTATTAATGTGAAGGCCAAGCTGAGGCAAGTTCACCGAAGCTACCCACCTGAGCGAGGAGTTGCTTCAACTGAGCAGTACTTCGAGCAAGCCATTGTATGGCTAAGTCCGAAGGCCATTGGCATTTTGATTCCTCCGGTTGAACTGAGCAGGACGGGGCATTACATTATACACCACTCAAAAAAAAGTTTCGTCCTTGAAACTTACTGAGTACACTTATCGACTTATAACTTTGATTCAACGTCCAACGATTCTCGCACACAATTCGCCTATGCATTTCATAAATTCGAGCCGTGCATGTGCATACGGACAACTTAGTTCTAGGACAAACCATCCGATCAATCAACATTCAAGTTCATTTCAAACCTAACGACCGTATTACCATCAATAATTTCTTTGAAACACACGACTTCGAAATCCTCGATACCTTTCCATTCCTTTAGTCTTACTTTAATTCAATGTATCACTTAGTTGGATTGTGCACATATTTAAGGGATCCCCAAATATATGCATTTCAGCCAAGCCTTGTGATAGTGAATCCAATTCAACAGATTTTATTCATTCTATCAATCCTGAAATCAATCATACCGATGCTACCTATCGGAACAGGGATGTCTTCCCTAATCGCTAGGCCATCTCTCCTAGCTGAAGTCAACGTTAGTATTGGAATTACCATTTCCAAACAATAATATCAACACTGACCCCAATCCTAAGGTCAAACCAAAGTTGATAGTACGAGACTTTCTACCCAAGCTTGCATCACTCTGATTTCTAAACATCGAGCATATATTCCTCTATTCGTACTTGCAATATTTAGTCCAAGGGGTCCGAGTCGTTCAGCAAAGCCATCCTACGATAAATCATGTTCAACCAATTCCTCGATATATCAATATCATACGCTGTCACGACCCGTACATGCTTATCAGACGCGAGCTCGTAAGCAAGCCAGCTACGTATCGTGCGGACTCTAGCCCAACTCTAATACGTAAACACTGTTAAGGCTATGGTATACTGCCAAATCATGGCAAAGCAATCTATATCTCAATCCACAATAAGAATATGAAACATGAATGAATAATTATGGGTCATGGTCTGCAGCCCATTAGCATATTGTCCGATTAGACTCCAAGAATGATATGAGTCTATAAAATAAGCAGAATATATCATGGTATGGAATATAAAGCACGAGAGGATAATAAAGAAATATCACAAAAAAATACATGTATCCCTGCAGGTGTAATCACTACCATTATGAGCCGCTAACTAACTTCATGCAATCAGCTACATAAAGAGATCATCAGGTCCTCAGGTGACACAGTAAGATATATAAAAACATGCCTATCTAACAGTTTAATCATATATAAGTGTATAAACAGGCTATAAACATGAAATGAGAAGGAAACTGACAAGTGGCTACTAACAGGTAACTATGAACACGGATACGGGATCAACTACGGATAATCAAACTGCAAGAAGCACAAGTAACAAAAGATCAATGGAATACCAACCCTCGCCTCCAGTGTGACTCGCAGGTGCAAACGTACCCTCGCCCCGATTGTGTGTGCAAATTGAGAAACGGTACAGGAATAACAGTTCAATTACACATACTTGTAGACACACTCAGCCAAGATCCAGGTGACGACACGGTACAACTCAGTCATGACACAGGTAAGGACTGCTCTAGCATGGACTATAAATACGAAAAAGCTGGTATACTACACTATTAGTCAGCAGATAATAACAATGGAACATGGTATGAAGAAAACATATCAAGTCAATTTAACTAGAGAACTAAAGATAACATATAAATCCATAGCAACTAGAGAAACGAAAGATAACATGATAAAATAGGATATCTATAAGCATAATAATAGATTGTAGAGGGGGCGCAGGTATCT
>JANAVB010034417.1:375579-415579 GCA_029216955.1 Iris pallida
AATACAACAAAACTCAAAATAAAAGTAGAACACATGTTTACAGTGGTAGGTACAAACCCCCCGTGTCCACACAAGTCCCAACTAGTCCCTGAACTGGATGCGAAGTGTCAAAAACACCAAATAGCAATGTATCTGAAAAATATACAAAAGACAGTATCGTGCGGCCATGTCGGGCTGAATAGGACTCGACACATGGCACGAGGGCCCTCGTGCTCATGCACATGGCTAGGGGGTCTAGGGCTAGGTCCTAGGGTGCCTGCAAAGACCCCAAGATGTGCCGTGTCCAAATGGGAAGCCGTATCAGAGCCCATTGATCGACTGTGCACGGTTGTGCAAAATACGTGTGGCCTCAATTGCGTGTCCGACAGGACCCAATCGACCCAGAGTTGGGGGACACGATGTCAGTCGTGTCCTCGACCTCTGTGCCAAGTGGCACGTGTCCAGTTGTGTCAATTATCAGTGTCAGGTAGCAGGGGACAGTATGATTGGGTCGTGCTGCGTCTTATGTCCGATTTGGATACGAAGATGACATAGAAATCAACTCAGAGCTCCAGAAATCCAAATCAAACATAAATAGCTACAGGAAAATGAAATTTTTTGAAAAATATAATAAAACAATTTTTTGAGGCATTTCATCAAACACATATACTAGCACTCCGATACATATGCGATACGCATACCAAATAGACTCTAAATCCTACCAAACTTGGTCTACAGGTCCATGGTGCCTAGATGCATGTATTTATGAAGGGAAAATAGAAATTTGAATGAGTTTAGGGCCATTACCTATTGAGAGTTAGATCTAAATAAAAAGTGTTAGGAATGAGGTCCTTCTCCAATTGCTATGGTCCAATGAGCTCGCAATCCTTGCTAGCTAGCCTCTAATGGTCTCTTCTACAGCAAGGGAGTGCAATGCAAAAGACTAAGCTCAATTTGGAGGAGAAATGTAGAAATGGAATGATTTGGGGAAGAACATAAACTAGGGTTTAAGGAGACTACGTAAAAGAGACCAGAATAAATGAAGAGATGTTATATAGGGGATGATCTCTTGGCAGGGCATACCTATGCTAGGTTAGGGTTTTGATGAATTACAAGTCATGGGCTCTCTAACAATGAAAATCCTAAGCTCTATCTAAAGGCCCAAGTAGATATTAGTTTCACAAGCTAAATATCTAACTTAGCATAATTATTATATATTTTCTAACTTAGGCCATTAAGTTGTAATCCTCTAACTTGGTCTCTAGGATCATGACTAACATCTAGGTTAAGGATCAACACTAAGGTTAACACAATATTAATTATCACAAATTCTAATAAATCATAAATGACCAAATACCTTAGGCTAAAAATGTGGTAGTGACAAGTCTACCCTCCTTAAAATAATTGGGTCCTCAAATTGAAAGACGAAACTAACTGATGAGAATGAATAGAAAATCATACCTCATGGTCCAAATAGATAAGGTATCGCTCCGCGTATCTCATCCTCCCTCTCCCAAGTATACTCGCCGGGAGAATAATGCCTCCATGCAAACGCGAACCAAGGGTATCGTCTGGTTTCTCAGTACCATCTCTCGTATCCAGAATCTACATAGGCTGTTCTGGATAACTAAGTGTAGTCCCACCTCGATATTCGAATGATCGAGTATATGGCTGGGGTTCGCCACGTACCGTCTCAACTGCGACACATAAAATACGTTATGGACTCCCTCTAATGCAGGTGGCAAGTCTAGCCTGTATGATACGTCACCGACTCTCCCTCTGATAACAAAAGGTCCGATGAAGTGCAGGCTACGCTTTCCACCTCCACCAAAGCATATAGTACCACGTGTCAGAGATGTCTTCAAGAAACCAGATCTCCAACCTATAACAAACAGGTCTCAGATTATTATAATCAAACTGATCAAACGAAATCACAAAATCAACCATCCTATTTCTAATCCTATCTCTAAACTGTACCTTAAACTCCAAAGGTCTGCGGTGGCTATCGGCCCATACCGATATCTGTCTTGCGTCACGCGAAGTCCGATCCCTGATGAGCTTTACCTCCTCGCGGCTGTGTCCACAACCATCTTAGGTCCCAATAAAGCTCGCTCTCCAACATCATCCCAAAACAGGGGTGTACGATATCTGTGTCCGTACAACGCCTTGAATGGTGACATCTCAATGACGGCCTGGAAACTGTTGTTGTAGGAAAACTCCACCAAGTGCAAATGATCCTCCCAAGAACCTCCAAAGTCCATGACACAAGTCCGCATCATGTCCTCGAGTGTCTGAATAGTCCTCTATGACTGTCCGTCTGTCTGAGGGTGGTATGCAGTACTAAACTTGAGCTGAACACTGAATAGTCCTCTATGACTGTCCGTCTGTCTGAGGGTGGTATGCAGTACTAACTTGAGCTGAATGCCCAAACTAATATGTAGACTCCGCCAGAAATGGGAAGTAAAGCGACTATCCCGATCCGAGATAATGCTCACCAAAACTCCATGAAGTCTGACAATCTGATGCATGTACATCTCTGCTAGCTTCTCCGTAGACAAACCCACTTTAAATGGCAAAAAATAGGCTGATTTGGTTAACATGTCTACGATGACCCAAATCGCGTCTTTCCTTCCTGGTGTACATGACAATCCTGAAACAAAGTCCATCATAATGTGCTTCCACTTTCACTCTGGAATAGGCAAAGGCTGTAACAGTCCTCCTGGCCTCTGCCTCTCTGCCATTACCTGCTGGCAGACCAAACATCAGGCTATAAAGTGTGCTACCTCCCGCTTTATCACATACCACCAGACATGCTCCCTTAGATCTCTATACATATTGTTGACATCTGGTTGCATAGAGTACTGAGAACGGTGGGCCTCCTACATAACCTACTCCGGAAGGTCTCCACTGGGCACACACAGTCTGAAACCGTGCCTCAATGCGCCATCCTCTGCAATGACAAACTCATCAACCAGTCCTGCTCGAACCTGCTCTCGAATACACCGTACAACAACATCGTCGAACTGAGTCGACTTGATCCTCTCTATCAAGTCTGACTGAATCTGTAGACCCCACATCTGAATCTCAACTCCCGGTACTATCACCTTGATCTCCAGGCTCTCCAGATCTGCTAACAAGTGACGATCTGCCATCAAACACATGGCCACTATATATCTGCTCAAAGTGTCGACAACCACGTTGGCCTTCCCTGGATGATACTGTAATGAAATATCGAAGTCCTTCATCAACTCCAACCATCTTTGCTGCCTCATGTTGAGCTCTTACTGTGTAAACACATACTTCAAGCTCTTGCGGTCTGTAAAGATCTCCATTCACTCTCCGTATAAATAGTATTCTATAACTTCAGAGCAAAGATAATTGTTGCTAACTCCAAGTCGTGGGTAGGGTTGTTCTTCTTATGTGGACGTAACTGCCTGGAAGTATAGGCAATTACCTTCCCATGATGTTGCAAGACACAACCCAAACCCTTTCCTGAGGCGTCATTGTAGGTAGTGAACCTGCCTGATCCTGATGGCAATGTCAGAATCGGAGCTGTCATCAACCGCTTCTTCAATTCATCAAAAGTGAACTGACACTCCTCTGACCAGATAAACTCTGTGTCCTTCTGGGTCAGCCTAGTCGACGGCTCTGCAACCCGAGAGAAATCATGAACGAACCTCTTGTAGTAGCCTGCCAATCCCAAGAAGCTCCTGATCTCCACAACTGAACTCGGTGTTGTCTACGCCTCAACTGTCGTAATCTTCCTCGGGTCAACTGAGATCCCAACCCCAGACACCACATAACCCAGGAAATCAAACCCGATTCAGGATGAACTCACACTTTGAGAGCTTGCCATAAAGCTCCTTCTTCCTGAGAGTCTCCAGAACCACTCTCAAGTGCTCCTCATGCTTCTCTGCGGTCTTCGAGTACACCAAGATATCGTCGATGAAGTCTACCATGAACTTGTCTGAGTACTGGTGGAACACCTTGTTCATCAGGTTCATGAATACCGCTGGGGCGCTAGTCAACCCAAACGGCATCACCATAAACTCAAACTGGCCATACCGCATCCTGAATGCTATCTTCGGGATATCCTTCCTCTTCACTTTCACCTAATGGTAGCTTGACCTCTGATTAATTTTAGAAAATACCTTCGCTCCACTCAACTGATCGAAGAGATCATCGATCCTCGACAGTAGGTACTTGTTCTTGATCATAAGGTTGTTGAGTGCCCTATAGTCGATACACATCCGTACCGATCCATCATTCTTCGGCACAAAAAGCACCGGTGCACCACATGGTAAAGAACTCGATCGGCTGAAGCCCTTGTCCTGTAACTCATCCACATGTTTCTTCAACTCCACCAACTCGTTATTGTTCATCCTATAGATGTGCTGAGTTATCGGCGGTACAACAGCTCTGCACCGGGCACTAAGTCCATAAAGAACTCAACGTCTCTATCCGGTGGCAGTCCTAGCAAGTCCTCCAAAAAGGCATCCATGAACTCTGCTATCAATGGAGATGGCACCGTGTAACACCCACTTTTCTAAAATGAGGGTAATTTTGAACTTTTATAAAAGTTTATTATTTAATAATAGAAGTTATGATTTATGAAAACTTTTAATTAATTTAATATTTTGGGAAAATTTTATATTTTTAATATTGTTTTTATTGGATTTGTTTAGTCGGGTTTGAGTTTCATCTCGTTCTGACTTGTATTGTGACCCGGGTAGCTTAAACTCTAGATGGAACCCAATATTAAGTTAAGCATGGCCCACAAAATCCAATATTTAAGTTAGTTAGACTAATTTTTATCATGTTAGAATGGTTATGTTAGATACTCAAAACTAGATCCTTTTGACCCCAAACTTGAACCTAGTCTAGACTTAACCATATGAGAGTAGAGAGGGGCAATTAGGACATTTCCTATTAGCCCTAATGGACTCTTTATGGCAGCCACCTTTAGGGGAGAATGATTTATTTCATTCATTACAATCTTGCCTCTTTTATTTTTCTTTTGTTCTTCCCTAATTTTAGAGAGCCTTTCCTTTGATTTGATCTCCAAATCAAATCATTCCTTCACCAAATCTTTCCTCAATCATTTCCATTCTCCTAGGGAAGGGTGCTACCAAAGATTGGAAGAGAAGTGTAAGGAGGAGTGTCAACTTTGAGGGATCTTCGTATCGGAGCCGTATCCTAAAGGATTTTATTGGAATTCCACTCCCAATAGGTAAAATCCGTCCTCTAAATCAATTTCCTTTACATGTAAATTAGTTTTGAATCCGTAGGATCCATTCTCATGCATGTGTCCCCTTTAGATTCAAATTTGAGGCCATTTGGAGCTCTTTGAGGATTTTAGATATGTGTCTTGTGTCCTACTTGATAGATCCCAAATTAGGACACCCCATGTGTATGTATGTATGATAATATTTTAAATAGATATTTAAATTCTGTTTTAGAATGGTTAGAGAGTGGATCGATCTTAGTTAGGATGGTTAGAATGAGTTTCATTTGGATACATATATTGGTATCTAAGTATCTTGGCCTACATGTGTTTCTTTTGTCCGAAATAACTCAAATTTGTCATAATATTCATCCACGTTTGTATTAACCAAAGCAACTTAGAAATGTCATAACTTTTAGCTTAGAACTCCGTTTAATCTTCATTTTTTTAAAAAGAACCATATCGAAGTTAGCTTTCCAAGTATATATTTTAATAAGCCAAAAAAATTTAGAACTTTTTGTAAAATTATTTGAGTGTCAGCTGTCCGAAAGACAAATGCGTTTCGGTATTTTTACGATTCCGGGAGCTTCTAGACACGAAAATATGATCTGTTTGAAGTTTCAGAAAGCTATAACGAAGGGCTACGACATACTTTAATCCTAGAATTTAGTGAAGGCCCAATTGGTACAGTATTGGTTTAAGTCGAAGAGTGACTATACGACATAGACATTTTGTGTAACCTATGAGCCTATGTAGTATGGATATTAAATAAATGTAGAGTATGTAATGCATGATATGTTAGATGAATAAAATGATATATATATGATATGTATCATCTTTACATTAATGTATATATATGGTTGAATGCAAGCATTTAAGAATGCAGTCAATGTAATGTATGTAAGCAATGCATAAATACATGAATGAAAGAATGATATACAATGTATGCATGAAAGTATATAATGAATGCTAGATATGAATGCAAGGTATACATGTAATGATAGATATGAATACATAATGTAATACAATATATAATGATAGCATGTATGGTAATGTAGAATATATGATGCAAGCATGTATATGTCCACTGTTTTTCCTTTTTCTTACATTTTTCCTTCCATTTCCTTTCCATTTCAGTTTTTCCCCCTTTTTTCCCTCTTTTATTTTTACATGTTGTATACAATGTATATAATGCAAAGATGCATGTAAGTATGTAATATGCAGGAATGACATGTATGTAATAAAAATAAGTATATATATGCTACTTAATGATATGTGAATGGATATAATGCCTGAACTGAAGCATGCATGCATATGGGACATGAATGAATAAATGTATAAATGCATGAATGAATGTCATATATGAATGAATGAATGAATGAATCAAAGGTATAAGTAAAATATAATGCAATGTAATGAATGTTAACATATATAATGTATAAAAGTATGTATGTAAATGTGCATGAATGTATATATCTATTTGACTATGTAAATATGCATGATGTAACATATGCCTATGTATATAAATATGTATGTAAAATGGATATGCATGTATGTATGAAGGTATATATTTATATATAGTATCTATTTTATATTATGCATTATTGTGGTTCACATTACCTTGTGATTGTGTGAGTGCTAGCCTAGGCTTGGTTAGGCCAAGTAAGACTTGTTAGACTTGTTTGGGCTAGAACTTGACCTAGTTGACGTAGTTTGACTAATGTAGTTGACTAGAGTTGACCAAGGGTTGACTTTAGCCTATATTGACCCAAACATCATGTAGAATGCATTGTAGCAGTCTATTTTACTATTTTGGATATGTAGTGACTTGTACTGTTCTATAGGAGCCAGACATCACTCCTCGGACAGTATATTCTCTTCAACTATTCAGGATACCAGGCGAGTACATTCTCTAATCATTTTATATCTTATTTAGGATTATATTTCCTGCTTTAGATAACTTTTCTTGATACTGACACGTTGGTAACACGGATTAGTACTATATGGATCTTGTTGTGCGATATTATCCTCTTAGCGGGTACATCGGGTATTTCATGTTCATGTACTTTATCGTGAGCATCGTGTACTCCTTGTATTCATGACATTCGTATATAAATCGTGTGAAATCGTGTACTCTTATGTGCTCACATGACCTTCGTGTATATTTCTCATCGTGTGCAATAACATAACTTGACTGGATCCTTGTGTATTGATTAGGGTCGGGGGAGTAGAAGTGGTTATATACTCAATCTTGTAATTACTTGTGTACAACCTCTATAGATTACTCGTGTACAATATCGTGCCATTTACATAACCATTTTGAACTCTGAATCACTAGCACTAATTAGTTCTCTTATATACAGTAGCTATTTACTTACAGTTTCTCTTTTACATCATGATTGTTCTTTCAGTTTCATGTATCTTACTCTCTAGCATGTTTATATTTCCTAACCTGCTATGATTTGTTGAGATGTATTGTGCTCGCTCCTGTCCTGACTGGACCTGTTAAAAATATTACAGAGGACGAGAATGAGGCTCTGGTGTCTACCTATTATGGTGCAGCTATAGACAACACTTGTAACTTGGACCCACTTGTAGTAGAGGATCTGCCACCAGTGGTTTAGACTGCTAGCTTTGACTCTTATCTTGTCTTTTTCATTGATATATTATTGTATATATTGGGAGTTTGTTTTATCTGAATGTTTGTGGAGATGTTATCATAGACACTTAGACTTCTATCTATTGTATCTCTTGTGTGGATTCTTTTATATCTATCTATCTTATCATATTCTAGTTTAGTTGTGATTGAGACTGTATTCTGCTTTGTCACCTCCATTCAGAGTGTATATAATGTACAGATACCTTATATTGTTAGATGATTGACCTAGGACAGCGTTCTACCGTCGACACTGCGGTGTAGGCTGGACGTACCCACTTCTCGTGTCCTTACTTTAGGGTGCGGGTCATGACACGTTTTTAGTGGTGGCCCATGCAAGTCGAGTTTATGTAGTGGTATTCGAACTAGAGTATCACTACGACCTGCAGTAGGATTAGGATATTTTTGAAGGTACTCAATCACAGTTAGGATTCCTTGAGAGATTTCTGGGATGACCCTTGAGAATCTTATTAAACTTTAATTTAAAATCCTTTCCCTTGTTTTGTTCGCTCTCACTCCTTGATTATTGAAATTGATTTTTGATGGATCGTTGTTGACTTTGATTTTCCTATCGCGATAAATTTTATGGCATGAGTTACGATATTTTCTGATAACATATGTTGACGGGAATAACAGGGATGGTAAAACGTCTACTTGATTATGGAACCTGTAGTTTATCGTAGCCATATTAGCTGGCGTGGCAAAAACATAGAGACCTGACTTCGGATGTACGTATCTTGGTTATGAATTTTGGAATTTTTTGTAGCTATACTAGTTGGCTATAATGCCCCAGTCCCAAAATACGTTGGACTAGGAACGTAGACATGCCAGCTGTATTCATATGAAGTATACTCCAATATATGGAAGCCTCGTATAAATACATAAGCTGTAAAATGCAGAAGAACCATAACTAATCTCATCCACGCAAAATAAATGAATAAAAGACATCATATAAAGATAATGAATTTTCTTAATACAATATGTTGGGCGGAGACAAATTCACTACCAACAAGTAAAGGAAAAATACATAAGAAAAGATATGAATTTGGCGAGCGAAGCGAAGACGATCCAAATGGAATTATCCTCGAAGAAAAAGCGATGATCACGGCTAGAGCTAGAACACCTGCGAAAGACAATAGCACACACCTGGAGAGATAACCAGGTCCTCAGAGGGACGTAACATGATACATAATATCATACCATATAAACTGAATAAATATTGCTCAAATAAATAAGTAAATCAAATTATAACATAGTCCAATACGTACCTACTGAACGAGCGTACCATCCCCCCAACCAAACAAGGACAGGAGATAGTAAACTAATTCACGGTGACGTATCTTTCCATGCTAAGAATCCAATATGGTATCCGGACCCCAACATGGTTCAATACCTTCTCATCGAAGTAGTAAGTCACACCTACAACCAAACAAGGACAAGATGTGACAAACTAATCCGCGACAAGTTATTGTTCCAAGCCACGGTCAGATACAAGTACCCAAACCAAAAATACTCATACCTAACGGATAAAGGTACCTAACCGTTCTAAGTGAAATGTAGTTAAGAACAATCCTTCCTAAGCATGGGCCCTGGCTGAATAGGATCGGCATAGTTCCCCTTGGGCACCAGAGGCCCCATCAGTAAGAGCATGATGTTCCGCAGAATCGTCAGTGGCCGTCAGTAATCATGGGTCATCAACCCCGTATCTCCAGCGGAGAGTCCGGGTCACAAGGGAAGTGCATCGAAGCCCATACGCTAAGGAATTGTCCTCCCCGCCCAATGCATACTGTGTTATATCCATAACACAAACCACTATAACCGCTAAGTTAAACTAGCATGCAATCTCTATTAGCGGTTATTCCTATCGCACGGCTTGTACGTACTGGTGGCCAGCCAATCACACACTTCCGTATTCTACATGCGACACACAACTTCGTGGTACAATGTATCAAGGACAATGAATGCAACACACAAGGTGGTCCCTTAAATCTAGGTTTAATGTGAGAAAAATAATACATAGCAGGAAATATAAATGAACAGTAAGTTCTAACAAGTTATGCCATGTATTACAGTTTATTTCGCATAAAGAAAATAAATAATGTATGAAATATGAGATAAAATAATTAAACATCAAATGGCAAGGTGTCTTGCCTGAGGTCCTTGCTGGTGAAACCAACAATTCCGTTGGGTACAGAATAGTTACAAGACTACACAAGATAACTCAGACGATGTGACAAACTTCTAAAATAAAAACCAAAAATAAAATATTCTGGAAATTTTTTGGGAAAAATATATGATATGTATTTTTCTGTCAGTATTCCGAAACTTCAAACTGATCGTGATTCTGATTCCTGGTTCTCCCAGAATCTCAAAAATACTAAAACGTGTCAGATTTCGGACCACTGACACTCCACAAAATTTCCAGAAAATTAAGTTCCGAATTTATGAAAATAAAATTTACATTCAGAAAATATACCTCAATACGATTCCAACAAAAAAAACTGGAGGTCAAAAGGAGTCCGGAGTTGGGAGTTATGGTCATTCGAAGTTGCTACAACCTTTGAAAATTGAGGCTGAATTTATGACGAAAAAAGAGAGAAATTTTGACAAGGATGGTTTGAAAGATGATTTGTGGTGAAAATAATATGGAGGAGTACCTGCCTATTTATAGGATGTGGAAATTCCCAATTAGATAAGAATTAGGATTCCTTTAAACCCAATTTAGATATTTTCTAATTTAATTTAAAAGCAATCAAATCCAAATCCAAATCTAATTTAAATCAAATCAAATTCTCTTAGTTTAAAATCAAATTAATTAAATCCAATTAAAATCTATTTAAATTTTTAGCTCAAAATCAAATTGGATAAATAAATTTCGGATATTTAACCATTTAAATAAATCCAAAAATCAAATCAAGATTTAAATGGCCACCATAACTTCCAAATATATTTTTCAAAATACCAATAATAATAATTTCGAAAATAATAAATATTTTTAAATATCTTTTTGAATAATAAATCTCAAAAATTATATTTTTATTTAAATTAAACTAGCAAATATTTAAGAAATATATGTATGCATGAATAATATTATTTATTCCAAATAAAAGGCCTTTCATAAATAAAATCATAAATTTAGGAAATTTTGATAGCTAAATTAAATATTACATATATTATTTTGAAACTATAAAAATAAAAAAATATTTTCTCAAAATATGTACGCTCGTACATATTCGCACTCGTCGAGCAACTACGAAAAATAAAATTTCGTGCGCGACGTACAATACGACTATGCGACGTACAATACAAAATTTTTAAATCAGTACCAAATTTAATATATATAAAAAATATAGTAGAAATTTAGGGGTTTTACATCCTACCCAACTTAAAAGAATTTCGTCCTCGAAATTAAGAATTAGGAGGGGGTGAGAAGGCACAACGGTAGATATGAAGGTTTAAGGAAGTTTATATGGTCGTAGTCTAGGTTGAGGGTATGATTAAGAGACGATTGTAATAACTCTTAAATTCAAGTGATTAGAAAGTCAAGATTGTAAATTTAGTGTCAAGGGAAAGGTCGAGTAGTTCAAGACAAAGATATGGTTACATTGGGTGGTAACGGTCATGGTGATAGGACAGTTAGAGGAGTTTTAGTACGACGCTTTCGTCCTTCTAAAGTAGGTGAAGGCGAACGCAATATAGAGTTCGAAGGAGGCGTTATCGAATACGAATACGTGGTTCAAAGGCGACCGAATAATTCAAAAAGAGTTGTCAAGACAATCGCGGATGGGACTCTAGAGGACAAGTTTAGCTATGTCCCCATCCACGTAGGATAATATGTGATAAGCGAACCAAAGTGCAATAGGTTGATCAGACCATCATGTACCAGTTCTGATTAGACAATATGTTAGTGGGTGCACCCAATAAAATATGTCATGATCAAGCTTGATAATGAAATAAGCTTACAAAACTGAAGCTACGTTAGCAGCGCGAGATAGTCAAAATATAAGCAAGGGAGGTACTGATGAAGGAATATTTAAATAGTCCCAGATCTTTTAAGATCAAGGCTCGCTCGAAGTTCGGGCCTATACAATTGTCTTGGTTGACTAGCTAAGTTAGGGTCCTCTGAACTTATAGGCTAAGCAAATTTATCCACATGGGTCACAAGGACAAAGGCTTTGTTGGGCCGTGAGGTATTCTACCCAACTTATAAGAGTTAAACTAGTAATGGGATGAGACAATGGGTTAAGCAATCAAGATAAAGCACAAATTTAAGCATTTAAGGAACTAAGTAGGACAAAATTCACCTATCGGGTTAAGGGATTGAGTCAAGGTTGGATCTCTTAATTGAAGTCGGAAAGTATTTTGGTGTCATGGTAGAGGTTATAGTTTGGCCATTTTGACCAGAAGGTCCTATCATGAAAATAGTGTACAAGGAGACGTGTTTTAGTGTGACATGATACATCTACATGAAGGTGGACTTGTCTAGGTCTTACATATAAAATTTGTTGGAAGAAAAAGTGTAGTGTTGTAATCTAAATATACAAGTCCCGATAGGGGACGCCAGAAGATCAAAAATAGAAAGTGGTAGTTCACGAGGTGATAATTAATGCACAAAATAAAGAAGATCAAGTTAAAGCGTGAAATAAAATTAATTAAAGAATCCATTAAAATAATTTAGAAACACAATTCCGGAGAGAAGATAGTCTCCTAGATGAATACAATTAAGGAACCATTAACTCATTATTCAAATTGCAAATGGGTTAGAAGGTCGCAATTAAAAGATCTAGAATTGAAGGAAGGTCGAGTAAGTCGAGGTAAAAATACAGTCATATAGCTGGGTAGATGACTAACAACACTTGTGTATATACTACTATCATGGTCAAGAGTGACATGGCAATTAGAGTAGAATACTTCTAACTCATTAGGGCTACCTTTGTGGCCTATCATTAATATTTTAACTCAAGTTTCCCCCAAAAGTTTAAAAAAATAAATTTTCAAAAATATACCACCAAAATTTGTATTTACTCCAAGCCGTTCAAATTCATCAAAAAAAATTTAAATTACTCTCATAAATCTCAAAGCAAAATTTTATCACGTTACTACTAACCTTTTCCAAAATTAACGTTTAAATTCAACTATTTAACTCAAGCGTTCATAATTTACGAATCCATAAAAATTTCACAATCAATCAAAAATTTAACACTCTAAAATTTTCAATTAATTTATAATAAAACTCTTAGCATATTAAAAGCAATCTCAAAAAAAATTAAGCTCAATGCTCTAATCAATTTTAACTTCTATTTATGCTATGGTATTCCAACAAACTCACAACTTTTAAATGGTAACTTCCTTTAATCAATCAAAATAACTTTCCATCACATCCTTCGAAATTCTTCAAAAAAAAATTTAATATTAGCAATCCAACAGTAAACTAAATTTTCAAATAATATTATCAGTCAAAATCTATTTTTTTTACCAAAAATCTAAATGGATTTGTAAATCCTCAATCATAGGATACAATTTAAAATAAAGAAAAAAATCTCAAAAATCGTTTTCATAACTTTCAAATATTTTAAACCAAAATTCATCGTCATTACTTCCCCTTAAAATTTAAAATTTTATAAACACGAAAATCGCAAGTTGTACAACTCCGTTTAAATAATTCATACGACCATTTTTAAAAGCTAAGATCATTTTCAAACCAAATCTATAACTGTTCAAGGTGCATAACTATAATATAATAAATTATGAACATTAAAACTCGAAAATCAAATAAATTTTATATTTGTTCAAAGATGTATATCTACCACCCAAACTCATAATTATCACAACTCGAGAAGCAAATCAATTTTATACTTGTGCAAGGATGTATAACTATAATCCAATAAATCATAAATATCAAGTCTTTGAAAATCAATCAATTTCTTAAACCAAGTATGAAATTCTATAAATCCTCTGGTGTTTATTATTTAGAAATCTCAAGATTAAAACTTTCCGTGGTAATATCCTACTTTACAAATTACTAATCATTAAATCACAATAAAAAAAAAACCTTTAACTCAATTAGAGTCTTAAATGTATTCCAATTGCCAATATAACCATTCTAGCCATGTGTTTGACCTATGAGCATATACTAGTGTAGTCATCTTCCTAGTTGACACTAAGCACGAAAATAAGAATCAACGGTAGAAAGGAATCAAGCAAGATACAATTCAAGGAAGTCGAATGAGAGTTCGGAATTTGAAGCCAAGGGAAGAGGTCAAGCTGTATGGATGAAATTTCTATAATTCTAATCCTATGTTGCAGGTTCACATCGGTACAGTAACGTAACCGAAGTGACAAACTCGACCTGCATGGGCCACCACAAAAACATGTAACGCCCCAGTCCCAAAATACGTTGGACTAGGAACGTAGACATGCCAGCTGTATTCATACGAATTATACTCCAATATATGGAAGTCTCGTATAAATACATAAGTTGTAAAATACAGTAGAACCATAACTAATCTCATCCACGCAAAATAAATGAATAAAAGACATCATATAAAGATAATGAATTGTCTTGATACAATATGTTGGGCGGAGACAAATCCACTACCAATAAGTAAAGGAAAAATATATAAGAAAAGATATAAATTTGGCGAGCGAAGCGAAGATGATCCAAACACAATCATCCTCGAAGAAATAGCGATGATCACGGCTAGAGCTAGAACACCTGCGAAAGACATTAGCATACACCTGGAGAGATAACCAGGTCCTCAGAGGGACGTAACAAGACACATAATATCATGCCATATAAACTGAATAAATATTGCTCAAATAAATAAGTAAATTGAATTATAAAATGGTCCAATATGTACCTACTGAACGAGCGTACCATCCTCCCAACCAAACAAGGACAGGAGATGGTAAACTAATTCACGGTGACGTATCTTTCCATGCTAAGAATCCAATATGGTATCCGGATCCCAACAAGGTTCAATACCTTCTCATCGAAGTAGTAAGTCACACCTACAACCAAACAAGGACAAGATGTGACAAACTAATCCGCGACAAGTTATTGTTCCAAGCCACGGTCAGATACAAGTACCCAAACCAAAAGTACTCATACCTAACGGATAAAGGTACCTAACCGTTCTAAGTGAAATGTAGTTAAGAACAATCCTTCCTACGCCTGGGCCCTGGCTGAATAGGATCGGCATAGTCCTCCTTGGACACCAGAGGCCCCATCAGTAAGAGCATGACGTTCCGCAGAATCGTCAACGGCCGTCAGTAATCATGGGTCATCAACCCCGTATCTCCAGCGAAGAGTCCAGTTCACAACGGAAGTGCATCGAAGCCCATAAGCTAAAGAATTGTCCTCTCCGCCCAATGCCTACTGTGTTGTATCCATAACACAAACCACTATAACCGCTAAGTCAAACTAGCATGCAATCTCTATTAGCAGTTATTCCTATCGCACGGCTTGTACGTACTGGTGGCCAGCCAATCACGCACTTCCGTATTCTATATGCGACACACAACTTTATGGTACAATGTGTCAAGGCCATATAATGCAACACACAAGGTGGTCCCTTAAATCTTGGTTTAATGTGAGAAAAATAATACATAGCAGGAAATATAAATGAACAGTAAGTTCTAACAGGTTATGCCATGTATTACAGTTTATTTTGCATAAAGAAAATAAATAATACATGAAATATGAGCTAAAATAATTAAACAGCAAATGGCAAGGTGTCTTGCCTGAGGTCCTTGCTGGTGAAACCGACAATCCCGCCGGGTACAGAATAGTCACAAGGCTACACAAGTAACTCAGACGATGTGACAAACTTCTAAAATAAAAACCAAAAATAAAATATTTTGGAAATTTTTTGGAAAAAATATATGATATGTATTTTTCTGTCATTATTTCGAAACTTCAAACGGATCGTGATTCTGATTCCTGGTTCTCCCAGAATCTCAAAAACACTAAAATGTGTCAGATTTCGGACCACTGACACTCCACAAATTTTCCAAAAAATTAAGTTCCGAATTTATGAAAAAAAATTTACATTCAGACCTTAATACGATTCCAACAAAAAAAACTGGAGGTCAAAAGGAGTCCGGAGTTGGAAGTTATGGTCATTCGAAGTTGCTACAACCTTTAAAAATTGAGGCTGAATTTATGACAAAAAAGAGAGAAATTTTGACAAGGATGGTTTGAAAGATGATTTGTGGTAAAAATAATATGGAGGAGTACCTGCCTATTTATAGGATATGGAAATTCCCAATTAGATAAGAATTAGGATTCCTTTAAACCCAATGTAGATATTTTCTAATTTAATTTAAAAGCAATCAAATCCAAATCCAAATCTAATTTAAATCAAATCAAATCAAATTTTCTTGTTTAAAATCAAATCAATTAAATCCAATTAAAATCTATTTAAATTTTTAGCTCAAAATCAAATGGGATAAATAAATTTTGAATATTTAACTATTTAAATAAATCCAAAAATCAAATCAAGATTTAAATGGCCACCATAACTTCCAAATATATTTTTCAAAATACCAAAAATAATAATTTCAAAAATAATAAATATTTTTAAATATCTTTTTGAATAATAAATCTCAAAAATTATATTTTTATTTAAATTAAACTAGCAAATATTTATGAAATATATGTATGCATGAATAATATTATTTATTCCAAATAAAAGGCCTTTCATAAATAAAATCATAAATTTAGGAAATTTTGATAGCTAAATTAAATATTACATATATTATTTTAAAACTATAAAAATAAAAAAAATGTTTTTCTCAAAATATGTACGCTCGCACATATTCGCACTCGTCGAGCAACTACGAAAAATAAAATTTCGTGCACGACGTACAATACGACTATACGACGTACAATACAAAAATTTTAAATCAGTACCAAATTTAATATATATAAAAAATATAGTAGAAATTTAGGGGTTTTACATTGGCATAGCGAGATTTCCAGACGACATTTTTATAGATGTGCATACCCCAGTTATAGAATCTATCGTTTATCGCAGCCTTGCTTACTGGCATGACGAGGACTCTGAGTAACATGATTTTGGACAGACGCATATGATTATATGGTCGTATCTTGAGAAGGTTTTAAACATATCATCTCTATCGTACCCTTCTGTTATTATAAAATTGTATTCCATCATCAAATAACTTAAGAGTAAGGATATTTTAGTTTTTGTAGAGCTTATTCATATGTAGTTCTTTCATAGTGTAATGATATGATAATTTTTAGAGTGTCTGTACCCTAGGGATGATAGTTAGCTTTGGTATTAGAATAATAACCCATTGTAGATGATTCTCCTGTTATTTATAATACCTACCAGTTTTCATATAAGATGTTCGTATGCCTTACAGCCTTTATGATTTATTATTTTCCCTTACCCTTTCCAATAGGGCACTCATAACCAGAGCCTGTCCTTGAGTATAGTTGTAGTTTCACCTAAGACTGAGAGGTCTCTCTCTCTCTCTCTCTCTATATATATATATATATATATATATATATATATATATATATATATATATATATATATATATATATATAGGTTACAGGTGATATTGGCATATGGGATATGGGTTTGGTTGGTATCTATAGGTCATTGTTGTATAGGGTTATAGACATGTTGTTTAGCCTATATTTGGTCAAGTTTTCTATTTTATTTAAGTTCTCTTTGTGTTGAGTTCAGTCATGTTTGATCAACCTTTATAGGTAATGCGCAGACCCTTCACTAGATACCCTGTTCTTTTGGTTCAGACTTGTACAAGATGTTCATTGCACTCAATATTTCATTACCTACCATGTTGCATCATAGATTTCACTGGACCATTATTCAGTCCCTAATTACTGACTCGCCAATATAACCATCAACCCCTTAACATATTCTACATATCTGGAAGGTTAGCATCATGCATATTAGAGGTCTGCACTCATCCTTACTTTCTGTACATGGTGACATACTGCACCTCTAGCATTTTACCTTACTTGATAGCCTTGTAATACCCTTCATTATAACCTGCAGTACCTGCCCTACAGAACCTTTCGGGCATGGTTGTTCAGTCCATTTAGGACAGTTGTATACATTGGGAATATAATGTGGGTTGTTAATAAGATTTCTCCCTTGATTATTTGTTCTGTTTCTCTTATATTCTTAGATACAGATGATACCTGTTTAGCCTATCTGTCCAGATACATGTCCAAACCTTTCCCTTTCATTGATGGTTCAGTCTTCCAGAGCCTCTACCTGAGCATTAGTTCAATTTTCTTTATGTATGTGTCCTACATATCATTGTCCTACATGTGATTGTTCTACATCTTCATAAGCAGCCATGCTACACCACTGTTCTGTTCCAATACACCCTACAGTATCTGACCCCCATTGGGGTGATAGGCATGTGGTAGGGAGTGTGTGTTGTTAGGCTTTGAGTAGAGTTTGAGGTGATGAGAGTTAAATAATATAGCTTGTATATAGGAATGTATTTTGATTTGGCATGTAGCCTGCACTCATTTGCAGTATACTGCCTATTACATTCGCTGCACACCAGTTGGTTCACTTCTTTTAGACCACTGTCCTACATGTAGTTAGTAGCTGTTCAGTCCAGACAAAGAGGAGAGGCCCAGGTTTGATCTAAAGACATGTTTCAGTCACCATATAGTTTTCCTTTCACTTTAACTTTACAAGTAGACCCTAATGTCTTGTCCTTTTGCTTATAAATTCAGTCTCCTTAGCATCATTCCCTTTTGCCTACATTGATGTTTCAGACCATTCATCCTTAGCTTAATTTCTAAGCATTTGTTCAGTTCCTTATGAGTTTAGTCTACTTTAACACTTGATGGTCTGTTATATATATATATATATATATATATATATATATATATATATATATATATATATATATATATATATATATATATATATATATATTATTTTTAACACTTGATGGTCAGTTATATATATATATATATATATATATATATATATATATATATATATATATATATATATATATATATATATATATATATATATAAAATATATATATATATATATATATTATTATTATTATTTTTAAAAATCAAGCGGCCGTGTCAAAGACACCCAGCCACCGCTTGGCCCGGAGGCCGTGGGCGAACCACCAAGCCGCCCCCGTGGGGGCTCGAACTCCGTCCGATGCCCCAAGTGCCGGTGCGCCTAGCCACTTGAGCTACAAGCTCCCGGCATATATATATATATATATATATATATATATATATATATATGATATACTTAGGATATATATATGTAATGGGTTGTTGTTCTTGAGCTTATGTATATGTGGTATTTGGGATTTGTGTGCTTAGAATATAGGTATTTAGTTATGGGTGACTTGATAGGATTTGGGAAGTTAAGAGTTAGTCTATTATAGAGTTTTTCTTTTTGCTAATTTCTAGTTGCCAACACCTAGATAGCTAGCATAGGTAAAACCCTAAGAAGTTGACCAGTTGTTGACCAAGTACTTGGATGTTGACAAATTGATTAGTTGTTGAACAGTAGTTGACCATTGACTATGTTTGACTTAGTTTGACTAGAGATAGGATTAGAAGTAGGTTGATTGTTTGTTTGTTTGATCATGTTTGATTATTTAGTAACTTGAGACCTTATTTGTGTTTAGGTCGGAAATATAGTTTTTCTGAGGATATCTCCGACTCGTGGTACCATACGTTTTGGTGGAGGTGGGAAGCTTAGCCCACGCTTCATCGGACCTTTCGTGATCAGCGGGAGAGTCGGTGACGTGGCATACAGGCTAGACTTGCCACCAGCACTAGTGGGTGTCCACAACGTATCACAGTTGAGATGGTATGTGGTTGATCCTAGCCATGTACTTGACCATTCGGAGATTGAGCTGGGACCTACTCTCAGTTATCCAGAGAAGCCAGTGGAGATTCTGGATCACCGAGAGAAGGTACCGAGAAACCAGGTGATACCCTTGGTTCGCGTCGCATGGAGGCATCATTCTCCAGGAGAGTCTACCTGGGAGCAGGAGTATGAGATGCGTGAGCGATACCCATATCTTTTTGGACCTTGGGGTATGATTGTCTATCCTTTTCATCAGTTTAGTTTCGTCTTTTAATTTCGAGGACGAAATTATTTTAAGGAGGGTAGACTTGTAACACCCACTTTTCTAAAATGAGGGTAATTTTGACCTTTTGTAAAATTTTATTATTTAATAATAGGATTTATGATTTATGGGAATTTTTAATTAATTTAATATTTTGGGAAAATTTTATATTTTTAATATTGTTTTTATTGGATTTGTTTAGTCGGATTTGAGTTTCGTCTCGTTCCGACTTGTATTATGACCCAGGTTGCTTAAACTCTAGATGGGACCCAATATTAAGTTAAGCATGGCCCACAAAAGCCAACATTTAAGTTAGTTAGACTAATTTTTATCATGTTAGAATGGTTAAGTTATAGACTCAAAACTAGATCCTTTTGACCCCAAATTTGAACCTAGTCTAGACTTAACCATATGAGACTAGAGAGGGGCAATTAGGACATTTTCTATTAGAACTAGTGGACTCTTTATGGCAGCCACCTTTAGGAGAGAATGATTCATTTCATTCATTACAATCTTGCCTCTTTATTTTCTTTTTGTTCTTCCCTAATTTTAGAGAGCCTTCCCTTTGATTTGATCTCCAAATCAATTCATTCCTTCACCAAATCTTCCCTCAATCATTCTCATTCTCCAAGGGAAGGGTGCTACTAAAGATTGGAAGAGAAGTACAAGGAGGAGTGTCCACTTTGATGGATCTTCGTATCGGAGCCGTATCCTAAAGGATTTCATTGGGATTCCACTCCCAATAGGTAAAACCCATCCTCTAAATCAATTTTCTTTGCATATAAATTAGTTTTGAATCTGTAGGATCCATCCTCATGCATGTGTCCCCTTTAGATTCAAATTTGAGGCCATTTGGAGCTCCCTTGAGGATTTTAGATATGTGTCTTGTGTCCTACTTGATAGATCCCAAATTAGGACATCCCATATGTATGTATGTATGATAATAGTTTAAATAGATATTTAAATTCAGTTTTAGAATGGTTACAGAGTGGATTGATCTTAGTTAGGATGGTTAGAATGAGTTTCATTTGGATTTCTATGTTGGTATCCAAGTATCTTGGCCTACATGTGTTTCTTTTGTCCAAAACAACTCAAATTCGTCATAATATTCATCCACGTTTTTATTAACCAAAATAACTTAGAAATGTCATAACTTTTAGCTTAGAACTCCGTTTAATCTTTCTTTTTTTTAGAAGAACCGTATCGAAGTTAGCTTTCCAAATATATATTTTAATAAGCCAAAATCATTATGGAACTTTTTGTAAAATTATTTGAGTGTCAGCTGTCCGAAAGACAAACGTGTTTCAATGTTTTCACGATTTCGGGAACTTCTGGACACAAAAATGTGATCCGTTTGAAGTTTCGAAAAGCTAACACGAAGGGAGACATACTTTAATCCTAGAATTTAGTGAAGGCCCATTTGGTATAGTATTGGTTTTAATTAGAAGAGTGACTATACGATATAGACATTTTGTGTAACTTATGAGCCTATGTAGTATGGATATTAAATAAATGTAGAGCATGTAATGCATGATATGTTCGATGAATGAAATGATATATATATGATATGTATTCTCTTTACATTAATGTATATGGTTGAATGCAAGCATGTAGGAATGCAATCAATGTAATATATGTAAGCAATGCATAAATGCATGAATGAAAGAATGATATACAATGTATGCATGAAAGTATATAATGAATGCTAGATATGAATGCAAGGTATACATGTAATGATTGATATGAATGCATAATGTATACATAATCTAATACAATATATAATGATCGCATGTATGGTAATGTAGAATATATGATGCAAGCATGTATATGTCCACTGTTTTCCCTTTTTCTTACATTTTTTCTTTCCTTCCCTTTCCATTTCAGTTTTTCCCTCTTTTTTCTCTCTTCTATTTTTACATGTTGTATACAATGTATATAATGTATAGATGCATGTAAGTATGTGATATGCATGAATGACATGTATGTAATAAAAATAAGTATATGTATGCAACTTAATGATATGTGAATGGATATAATGCCTGAACTGAAGTATGCATACATATGGGACATGAATGAATGAATGTATAAATGCATGAATGAATGTCATATATGAATGAATGAATGAATCAAAGGTATAAGTAAAATATAATGCATTGTAATGAATGTTAACATATATAATGTATAAAAGTATGTATGTAAATGTGCATGAATATATATATCTATGTGACTATGTAAATATGCATGATGTAACATATGCCTAAATATAAATATGTATGTAATGTGGATATGCATGTATGTATTTATATGTAGTATCTATTTTATATTATGCATTGTTGTGGTTCACATTGCCTTGTGATTGTGTGAGTGCTAGCCTAGGCTTTGTTAGGCCTAGTGAGACCTGTTAGACTTGTTTGGGCTAGAACTTGACCTAGTTTGACTAGTGTAGTTGACTAGAGTTTACCAAGGTTTGACTTTAGCTTAGATTGACCCAAACATCATGTAGAATGCATTGTAGCAGTATATTTTACTATTTTGGACATATAGTGACATGTACTGTTCTATAGGAGCCAGATACCACTCTCGGACAGTATATTCTCTTCGGCTATTCAGGATACCAGACGAGTACATTCTTCGATCATTTTATATCTTGTTTAGGATTATATTTCCTGCTTTAGATTACTTTACTTGATGCTGACATGGTTGGTAACACGGATTAGTACTATATGGATCTTGTCGTACGATGTTATCCCCTTAGCGGGTACATCGGGTATTTCATGTTCGTGTACTTTATCATGAGCATCGTGTACTCCTTGTATTCGTGACATTCGTATATAAATCGTGTGAAATCGTGTACTCTCATGTGCTCATATGATCTTCGTGTATATTTTTCATCGTGTGCAATAACATAACTTGACTGGATCCTTGTGTATTGCTTGGGGGCGGGGGAGTAGAAGTGGTTATGTACTCAATCTTGTAGCTTACTCGTATACAACCTCTGTAGATTACTCGTGTACAACATCGTACCGTTTACATAACCATCTTGTACTCTGAATCACTAGCACTGATTAGTTCTCTTATATACAGTAGCTATTTACTTACAGTTTCTCTTTTACATCATGATTGTTCTTTAAGTTTCATGTGTCTTACTATCTGACATGTTTATATTTCCAAACCTGCTATGATTTGTTGAGATATATTATGCTCGCTCCTGTCCTGACTGGACCTGTTGAAAATATTATAGAGGACGAGGATGAGGCTCTGGTGTCTACCTATTATGGTGCAGCTATAGACAACACTTGTGACTTGGACCCACTTGCAGTAGAGGAACTGCCACCAGTGGTTTAGACTGCTAGCTTAGACTCTTACCTTGTCTTTCTCATTGATACATTATGGTATATATTGGGAGTTTGTTTTATCTGGATGTTTGTGGAGATGTTATCATAGACACTTAGACTTCTATCTATTGTATCTCTTGTATAGATTTGTTTATATCTATCTATCTTATCATATTCTACTTTAGTTGTGATTGAGGCTGTATTCTGCTATGTCACCTCCATTCAGAGTGTATATACTGTACAGGTACCTTATATTGTTAGATGATTGACCTAGGACAGCATTCTACCGCCGACACTGTGGTGTAGGCTGGACGTACCCACTTCTTGTGCCCTTACTTTAGGGTGCGGGTCGTGACACACCGTTTGCTCCTCCACTGAAACTATGCAGAAGACTCCGCTACTCTGCTTCGCTTCCAGTTTGGCGAACTCGAACTCTGGCTCTCCTGACAGTCTGAAAAAAAACTCTGCCTCCGTGACAATCTATGCTGACGTGATGTCTGCTCAACCAATCCATACCAAGTACAATATTGTAGTTCGGTAGTGGCATTACGAGAGAACTCACATCCAGCTCTCGGCCTTCCAAAACAACTCTCCGATCCTTATAAATATCACTAACTAGGATAATGTCACCCCAGTCGTGATCTTGCAAGTCCTAGGCAATGATTCAGAAATAATATGGTGTCTAATAGCAAAAGATACAGACACAAATCTATGGGAAGCGCTAGAATCAAAAAATGCAAAAGCTGGAATAGAGTCGAGAAGAACAGAACCTGCAATCAGATCTCTAATAGCCTCTGTATCCTCAGCTGCCATGGCAAAAGCTTGCCCCCGCTGGCCTCCCCTTGCCAGCTGCTGGTGTTGGATGAACCTCTGCTGCTATGTCTACAATGGTGGTCCCTTCTGCTGCCCTACCGGAGCCTTGGCTCTCGCTTCCTGAACTGTACGTCCCAAAAATATGGGACACTCCCTTAGTTGATGCTCCGCTGAACCGCAAAGTAGGCACTTGCCTAGCCTCTTTCTGCAGTCATTCCACCCATGCCCCAGCTTCTTGCAGAAGGTGCAACTGGTAGCCTGATGATGCTAGGGTGCCTGCTACTGCTACTGCACCTGCTGAAACGGTGCACGGCCATATTCCTGAAACTGCTACTGGAACGGCCTCTGCTGGAAGTATTGCTGCTGTTGAAAATGGGGCCTCTTGGCCTGACCTCTACTGCTACTGGCTCCATGTGCATCCGGACCTCTCTTCAGCTTCAGCTCAAGGTCGTCCTCTGTTGCCATGACCCCCGACAGAATCTCCTCGAACATAGCGCCTCTGTCGCTCTTGGTCAAGGTCCTGACTTCCTTGACCAAGCCCTTCCTGAACCTCCTAGCCTTCGTCGTCTCGCTAAGGCCCTCAACGAATCTGTCCAGGTGGCAGAACTTATCGGCATACTCCTCCACGGTTTGGTTCCCATGAACCAAACTCTTAAACTGCGTCTCCAAGGCGCTGAGTGTTGTATCCGGGAAGAACTTCTCCTGGAAGAGCTTCTTGAAAGCTCCCCATGTCTGCCCCTCTGTGCCCACTCTAGGGTCTGTCTGGTACCATGTGCGGGTAAGGTCCTGCATCTGGCTGCCTGCCGCCTCTATCTGAATCCCGGCTGGTATCCTCGCCAGTCGAAAGATCTCCTCTATATGTTCGATCCAGTCGTTGGCATATATAATCCCCTCGAAAGCTCGAAAGTCTCGTGGTCGCATCTTCTGGAAGTCCTGGATGCCCGGGGTCCTCGGCTGATACTGCTGCGCCTGCCTTTCTTGCGGCTGGACGGTAACCCTCTCCACTGTCGTCATAGTAAGCTGGTGGGCATTGTCTGTGCCATTCCTGAAATCAGCTGACTAGCGCTGCTGGGCCTCCATCATCTGCTGGAAGAAGGTGAAAAGCTGAGCGGCGTCGATCGATCCAAAGGTGGCTGCTATTGGAACACATATGGGATAACTGGGGTCATCCTCCAAACAGGTGGAGGTGCACCCCCAAATGCGGCAGATGCTTCGATATGAGATGGAATAAGGGAAGCTGCGACCCCAGGGCCCTGCTGAACCGGATGAGAGGTGGCAGAGCTCTTGGTGGTATCCCTTAGGCCGGAACGATGAGATCGTGTCTATACCATCCTGGAGACAGATCAACAAGGAAATCAATACTGAAAAAGAAGCAATATAATCAAAAGAGGATAGTTTATTTCGAAGGAAAGCAATTAACAACAATAATTTAGATGACAGAAATTAGATAAGAATTTTTCCTAAATGTGATTAAGTACCCCAAAACTATATCATATATCCTACTGCAGGTTGATACTCTAGTTCGAGTACCACTAAGAAATCGTACTAGTTGCGACTCTCGACCTGCATAGGCCACCACTAAAAATGTGTCACGATCCGCAACCAGTGTAGGGACACAAAAAGTGGGTATGTCTAGCCTACGCTGCAGTGTCGACGGTAGAACGCTATCCTAGGTCACATACATCTAACACAGTATAAATGTACCTGTACAAGATATACTCTCCAATCAGAGGACAATACAGAAGGTACAACTCAAACACAATTCTAAGGTAGAAATAACACGAATAGATAGAAATGAAATCTCAAAGAGAAACATACAAACAGAAGAAAATAAGTCTAAGTGTCTAAACGACACAACATCTCAACATCCAGAAATAAATACAACTCAGAATGTCAAATACAAAATCATAATGAAATAAGATAAGCCTAGCTAATCTAGTCTAAACAGTAGGGGTGATATCCTCAACTAGAGGTGGATCCTCTAGTGGGTCCAACTCGCAGGTGTCATCTAGGCCTGCTCCATAATAAGTAGGGCAGAACTCCTCGGTGTCATCTGTAATATTTTCAACAGGTCCAGTCAGGACAGGAACGAGCACATCTCTCAAACAGTTCATATCGTGACAGGAAATATAAAACAAGCAATAGAGTAAGATACATGAAATATTGTATGAAAAGTACATCAAAGTAAGAGATATCTGAAAACAGGAGATAGTTTATATGGAAAGCAAGACTGTATATATATATATATATATATATATATATATATATATATATAAGTGATTTAGAGCACAAGATATAAATACAACTCAGAATGTCAAATACAAAGTAAGAGAGATAGCATTTAAACCCTCTTTAGAGTTGCCTCGTTCGCAAAATAAGACCTTTTAAAAAACTTAAGCAGTTTGCACCTCCCGTAAAACCGTTTTTGCTCGGAAAGTCCCTTTCCGTCAAAATGACGTTAGAAGTTGCCGTTAGAGCCCATATTTTGAAAAAAAAATGTGCACTACCCAAAATGCCCCTAATGCTTAGATTGTGGCTGCTGCTGGCTCTCTTTCATTCTCAATATATAAGAATGTTTGTTTGAAACATAAAACCTAAGCTTTATATTTTCTATTTTTTGACCGGTTGGACGGAAGGAAAAATAATATTTAATTTTTTTATATTCCTTTTTTTTTACTTATTTACTCTCATTTAATGTATTGAAGCTTTTTTTAGCTACAGATCTCAAATCCAACTGCAAATTTTTTTTACATTCCATTTTTTTTACTTATTTGCTCTCATGTAATGTTTGAAGCTTTTTTTTACTTATTCTTTTTTTTTCTCAAGACGTCCAAATAGAAATTATGGAAGAACAATTTATTGCTATTGTGGATTAATTAGACCATTGAAAACTTTATTGACACCAACAAATCCTGGAAGATGATTCTACGGGAGTGCAAATTTTTCAACAAATTCTTGTGATTTTTTACTATGGGAGGATGAAAAACCGGACCATGCTTCGACATACATGTTTTGCAATTTATTTTTGGATTTTTGACACGTTTAGTAATATTTAAGTTATTTGTTTAAGTAATACATGTGATGAAAATAAATTTGTACCAAGATTTAAAATTTTAGTTAGAATTAATAAATAAATAATTACGATAATAGTCATGACTAATAAATTATTAAGTAAGACTATAATGATGATTACTAAATTAATAATTAAAATTATTATAACATTCCAGTCCCAAAATATGTAGGACTAGGATACGTATACATGCCAGCTACGCATCGAGAGGACTCCAGCCCAGCTCGAATACGTATAAGCTGTCTGGTTTCCTAAAGCAATCTACAAATATCTCAATCCACTGAAGATAAACTCTTGTATAAACCAAGTAAACTAATGTTGGTCAGACATCAGCAAACCGGTTACTACAAGTAACAAAAAAAGATAATATACAATAAAGTGGACCAGACTCTAATGAAATTATCTTGAACAAGCTTCTAATGAAAGATAAAGCTTGTAAAACTAGGCTATACAGCAGCAATGTCAAAGTAATATAATATAGGACAAAATCTAATTACGGAAGAGAACGATAAAACATCAACTAAATATACCTGCAGTCTTGGTGTAACAATCATCCTCCATCAGTGTACCATACCTTCAACTAATACCTGGAGAGATCACCAGGTCCTTAGAGGACTACCAAGACACATAATATACATGCCTACTGTACAGTAATTAACATGCAAGAAAATAAGAATAACAAGTAGAGAAAAAGATGACACGTAAGGGAACTCTACAGATGGTGACATGTCATGAGAATATAATATTAACCGTGGCTAAAATCGTAGCTCGGGGAGGCACTAACAGCCCTATAACAGGTTCTCTATCGTAGCCCGGGGAGGCACTAACAATAGAGGATAGCCACGGCTAATAAAATATTCTCTCCTAAGGTACTAGGAAGTCAAGCCTATCTAGTCATGTCCAAGTCAAGTACAGGTCAAACAGGTCAGGAAAAACATGGCACAGGCATATCAATACTATCACTAGACATGATCAAGATATGAGAGATAGAACAAGTAGTATAGAAAGAAAGTGAAAATCTACGTGTACGTGTAACTAGAAAGTAACCATAACATAAAATAAGAGGAATATGTAACCAAGCAAGAAGGAATGGAAATAGAAAAGCATGTAAGTACTGTAAAGTTTGGCAAGATGTACTTACCTAGTGTCGCGCTGTGCATTTGAAACGTCGCTCCCGCGTCAACGTCGCATGAACCCGACGCTCCTAGATAATTAATTAACTAAATTAACCCACTACTCATGAACTTACAATATGACTTAATTAGTCAAGATAATATCTTAAGATTATATTCAATTTCTAGTGGAACCCTTTAGACCCATACAATCACACACAGGTTCCACGAGACACCGAACACGGTCTTTGGGTTACCAACTCCCAATTAGTCAGTTATGTTGCTGCTTCAATCATATACTTAAATATCATATAAAAATAATAAGAATATTATTTAAACTAATTTTCTATATATTTATCTAAGAATTTTTAGAATTTATATTTCTAAATAATTATACTACTAGTTATCTATCAGGTCGACTAGTCTACCCAAAATTTGTCTAGAACTTCATTAATTATCTAAAATTATGAAAATCTTCAAAAATATAATTTAAACAGAATTAAAATGCCCTAAATATTATAATATAAAATTTTGATGCAACGGTTTCATGGTACTAATGGTTTAGAATCTTCTAGGTCAACAAGTCACCCGAAAATGACTAGTTTTGACCTATAATTTTTTCGACCAGAATTGAATTGATAAATTCGTGAAAAAATGCTTAAAAATTCTAATTTAAATATATTAACCTACATAAAATTCAGTTTTGAAAAATTCCTACAAAAACTTATAGGTCCTTCACAATATGGTAAGTTTTGGCTCTACCGAAACATGAAAATAGCTATCATAATTTATGAAATTTTTATGGGTAAAAATACTACCCAAGAGACATCAAAATACTATTTCTACAGAATTAATATCATAGTTTCTAAAGATTTATAGCATAGGTTTGAGATGGAAAAATTAGGGTTTCTTACCAAAAGTCCTTGCTAGTTGGGTTGTGGAGGCTTCTCCTTGCTAAAGCTCCCACCTTTATTGTTATCCTTGCTTGCTAGTCCTCTCTTGATGAGTTTGGAGAGGTTGGCAATGGTTCTAGATGGTTGGATACTGAAGAAAGATTTTTTAGGGTTGGTTTGGTGGAGTTTGGATGGAAGAAGGATGAAAGAAGGAGCCTTTATGGAGGAGGATGAGTTATGTGATGGAGGGAATGATGTAGTAGAGGGAAGGGGATGCTATTTTCAAAATTAATGGTAAAGGAGCTGATAAATAAGAGTTTTTGGTGTTACGGTTAGGGTTTTGATAGGGGTTGATATATATATATGGGCCTATGGGTTGAGTTTATATATGTAGGAGAGTGTTTCAATGCATGCCATGGCCCGTCAATGTAGGGGTTTATTTTTGGATGAAAATTACATGAAAATAATCTTTGGTTGGTCATAGGGGTGAGCGTCGGTATAATCGGTCGGTATTTGGTCAAATATTTCGGTATTTTTTAAAATCGGTATTTGAAAAATCAATACCAATATTGTACCATTTAGAATCGGTTTTTTCGGTTTCGGTTAAATCGGTATTCGGTCGGTTTTTCTTCGGTATCGGTATTTTACCAATTGACATTTGATCAATCAACACACTTAATATTATAGAGCCTCTTAACCTATAATATGTTATTTATTACTCTTTTTGAAGCATTAAATTTCAAAGCCAAACCTCTACCAACCAAAAATTAATCAAAATTATTAGAATAATATGTAACAAGTCGCAAACACCTAAAAATGAGCTCAAAAGATCAAATGTGGTCACTAAGTTTAATTTTGAGTATAAGTTTAAGTAACCAAAATTCACTTCAAAATTCTATGATAACACAAAAAAAATTCAAAAACTCAATTCTTAGCGTTTTTCATATAACTTCAAACCCACTAAAATCCATTTTAAGGTCTAAGAAATTGATTAAAATAAAGATAAAAATAAAAATGGGTAGTATAAAATTAATCACAAACAACATTCTATATATATATATATATATATATATATATATATATATATATATATATATATATATATATATATATATATATAAAATATATATATATATAAAAAATATATATAAAATATATATATATATATATATATATATATATATATATATATATATATAAAATATATATAAAATATATATATTTTATATATATAAAATATATATATAAAATATATATATATATATATATAAAATATATATATATATATATATATATATATATATATATATATATATATATATATATATATATATATATATAAAATATATATATATATATATATAAAAAAAATATATATATATATATATATAATATATATATATATATATATTATATATATATATATATATATATATATATATATATATATATCGGTTCGGTTCGGTATTTTCGGTATGGTATTACACTCAACCGTTACCATTACCATTATACCATATTTTAGTCGGTTCGGCAATTCGGTATCGATATGTAATTTCGGTTCGGTTTTTTCGGAATATTTTTTATCGGTATTCGGTCGGTTTTTCGGTATCGGTCGGTATTTGCTCACCCCTAGTTGGTCATATGTGGGATCCACATGGATTGATTTGGTTATTTGATGAGTTGGCTAATTGATTGATTGAGAATTTAAATAAAAGGTTTCCTAATATGGAACTAGTTAGATTTCTAAATATAAATGCAATCTAAATCTGAATTAAATATTAAATATATATATGGTTATTAATATATATTAGTGTCCAACATGCCTACATAGATTTGGGTTAGACTTTGGGTCAAATATAAACTAATACCAACTAGGATTACACTAGGATTACACGTAGACACTTTCTATAAATAAAAACTTTCCAAAATTGAAAATATATTATATATTAATATTAATAAAATATATATACATAATATATATCAATATGAAGGTATTTAAGAGTACTATATGTCTATTTAGATTTGGATTTGGTTTGGGTCAAGTCGGGGCTAAATTTGTACAACCGGGTCTCCTAGAAAGTCAATAATCTAATAATTAAATAAATAAATCATCAGTTGAGGTTAAGTCGCAACTTGGCCTGGTTTTCCTAGTTAGAACACACATATGGCTCGGTCTTCCCCACCATGGGTAATAGACTAGTCAAAGTACACGACAACACTATCCGTGCCAAAATTCCTAATCGATATGTATCTCAAACTTAACCATAACTAAGGCTATATATATATAATATTAGACTATTATAAATACAATCATATACACAAAATTGTATTTAAATATAATTGACTGTATAATATCCCAAAATAAATCTATAATAATTATACTGTCATGGCAACCTAACATGGCTTCCTACCATGTGGGGTTGGCTAGGTTAGGGTCCAAATATATTTTCTAATTTAATCGAACTCTAAGAGTCAACCAATAAGTCTCTAGTGTCATTCGCAATTAAATAGCACATGGAGACTCGATTGAGTGGCACACTCTTAGCATGTGCGTCGTAGGCTCAAAATGAGTCAAAACTATAATTGGGTCGAATAGTTTTAATTTATGTCGAGTCCCGAACTCACGTGGGAAGTTAGGTCTAGAATTATGTTAAATAATCTAATTGCCTAAATTTGACCTGAAGTTGCGCAAAGTCAAAAGAATGCTAGGGGACGAGTTTGGATAGGACATAATATATCAAGTTGAAGGTCATCATGTCTACTACAAAACTCATGAAGGACGTTTCAAGAGATGGGCATGTCTTGTGCTCCAAAAATCAAAGACACGGAAGAGTACATATATAATCATAATTAAATATACAATATAACCTGATAATTAGAAATACTAAAAAAAATAATTCCCAAAATCAGGGTCCTCACAATTATTATAATATATAAAATATTAACTATAATTATAATTATGATTAAATTATTATTAATTAATATTATAATAAAATTGTAATTAATAAATTATTAACTAAGATTATAATTATTAATGAAGATTATAATTATTATAAAATATTAAATAATATAATATTAGTTACAGTTATCTACCTCCAAATACGGTTTACCAAACATGCCCTAAGTTAAATGGCTGGATAGTTTAGGACTAACCGGACATTTGTTAAAAGATTTTTTTCCAGAAAAAATTTAAACCTACTATCTAGATTATGAACATTTATTTTCGAAAATGACGTCAAGCATGAGAATTCTATCTTTTTAAGAACGGGAGGTTATTTTTAATAATCTTTTTAATATTTGTTTTTTGTTTCCAATTTTTTAGTTCTTATTTCATATTTTTTTTCATCTTTTTAATAATCTTTTCTAGTTTTTTAAGAGTGACTTTTATTTTCAAATTTGTATAGTTTTTGTTTTTGTCTTTTTCATTGTTTAAGTTTATCCTCATTTTTTTGGTTTTTTGGAATATTTTATCTATTTTTTATTTTTTTCCATATTTTAATAGTATTTTTTTGTTTTTTATTTAGTATTTTTTTCCAATTTTTCATCATTTCTATTTTTTAAGAATTGATTTTTTTTTGTATTTATCAGTTTTGTTTTCCCAAAAATATTTATATATTGTTAAATAAAAAATAATTTATGATAAAATAATTTTAAATAATATTTATCCACTTTTTTGACGAAACTAACCGTTTTTAATAAGTTAATATTAATTAAAATAATTTTAATAAATAATTTTACTAGCAAAGACCATTTTCTCTTTGTTAATATTTATCCACTTTTTAACAAGTATTTTTGCGTAACCGTTTTTAACAAAATAATTTTAGAACTAACCATTTTTAACAAGTTAATATTAGATAGCCCAGGGGTAAAATGGTCAAAACAACCCCATTTTAACACCCGTTAACAGAAAAGTTAGCGAAGGGGGTGATTTAAGCATTTTCGTAACCTTTTGGATTTTTCGGATCAGCGAGTCTTTATTTGCATTTTCGTGACATCTAAGGAGGGTTTAAATGCACTTTACCCTAGGTATATATATAGAAATAAAAAAATACTACACTATATAGAAATAAAAAAAAATATATATAGAAATAAAAAAAATACTACACTATATACATATAGGTATATATATAGAAATATACATATAAAGAAAAAAGTATGGATTTGAAGTAACATCAAAACCTAGCGACTAACTAATAATCAAATTACTGATATCACAACTGCGATTCAAATATTAGGAAACTAATAACTCAAAATCCCAATTACAAACCCCCAAACCTGAGATAACATTATTCACATGAAAAATATCAATTTGAAATCAAATTAGTACAACAAAACTCGAAATAAAAGTAGAACACATGTGTACAGTGGTAGGTACAAACCCTACGTGTCCGTACAAGTCCCAACGTGTCCCTGAACTGGAAACGAACTGTCAAAAACACCAAATAGCAATGTATCAGAAAAATACCCAAAAGACAGTATCATACGGCCATGTCGGGCTGAATAGGACTCGACACATGGCACGAGGAGCCTCGTGCTCGTGCACATGGCTAGGGGGTCTAGGGCTAGGTCCTAGGGTGCCTGCACAGACCCTAAGACGTGTCATGTCGAAATGGGAAGCCCGTCTCGGAGCCCACTGATCGACTGTGCACGGTGTGTGCAAAATACGTGTGGCCTCAATTACATGTCCGATACGACTCCAATCGACCTGAGAGTTGGGGGACACGATGTAAGTCGCATCCCCGACCTCTATGCCAAGTGGTACGTGTCCACGTGTCCTATTGTGTCAGTTATCAGTGTCTGGTAGCAGGGGACAATATGATTGGGTCGTGCTGCATCCCGTATCCGATTTTGGACATAAAGACGACACAGAAATCAACTCAGAGCTCCAGAAATACAAATCAAACATAAATGGCTACAGGAAAATAAATTTTGTTTTGAAAAATATAATAAAATAATTCTTTGAGGCATTTCATCAAACACTTATACTAGCACTCCGATACACATGCGATACGTATACCAGATGAACTCTAAATCCTACCAAACTTGGTCTACATCTCCATGGTGCCTAGATACATGCATACATGAAAAGAAAATAGAAATTTGAATGAGTTATGGCCATTACCTATTGAGAGTTAGATCTCAATGAAAAGACTTAGGAATGAGGTCCTTCTCTAATTGCTATGGTCCAATGAGCTCCCAATCCTTGCTAGTTAGCCTCTAATGGTCTCTTCTACAGCAAGGGAGTGCAATGCAAAAGACTAGGCTCAATTTGGAGGAGAAATTGAGAAAATGGAATGATTTGGGGAAGAAAACTAACTAGGGTTTAAGGAGGTTATGTAGAAGAGGCAAGAATGAATGAAGAGATGTTATATGGGAGGTGATCTCTTGGCCAGCCACACTATGCTAGGGTTAGGGTTTTGATGAATTGCAAGTCATTGCCTCTCTAACAATAAAAATCCTAAGCCTCTATCTAAAGGCCCAAGTAGATATTAGGTTCAAGCTAAATATCTAACTTGGCATAATAACTAGATATTTCTAACTTAGCCATTAATTTGCAATCCTCTAACTTAGTCTCTAGGATCATGACTAACATCTAGGTTAAGGCTCAACACTAAGGCTAACACCATATTAATTATCACAAATTCAAATAAATTCTAATAAATCATAAATGACCAAAATACCCTTAGGCTAAAATATGGTAGTGACAGACGAGGCAATCGGCAACCAATAAGGAATTTCTGTGGTGACGTGGACGGCGGTGCCACAAGGCGGTGGCTAGCATTCCTATGGATGGCCGAAGGAAATTCGTGCACGACAGAGGACCAAAAATGGGATGTTGGCCTCGGCAGAGGAGCTAGCTCTAGTGGAGGAGGAACATGCGGCTACGACACTGGATATGCGGTCGTCGTTGAGGAGCTGATCCATCGAAAAAGGATGGATCTGGTAGAGATGACATAGCCAAGTGTGTGTGCAATTGAAGGTAGAGCAGTGGTCGACCGCTCAGGTTGTGTCGATTAGATGTAATCGTGACCTCACGGTCGAACCAGAGGACATGAAGGAGATGATTGTATTTTGTGGAGTTTTTATGGGTTTTGAGATATCATGTTATGGTAGACACGAAATTGGATTGTAAATTATAATAGAAATATTGGAATAAAATGGAATGGACACCCGAGGTTGGATCCGATGTCGTATACTCGACTGATACAAGGATCGTGATTGGACACGGACACGATGAAACGACTATGGTTATGGTGGGTTATGGTGTTGTTTGCTGTTTCAGTTTGGTAAGAAATTATTTTGGAATTGTTTAGAAAGAGGCTTCGGGTGAGGAGTAGAGAAAAATTATCGAGACGACAGAGATATATATAATACACATAGGGATAAGGATTGGCTTGCAAGAATTTTATCAGGACTAGAATTTAAGGAAACCAAGAGTAGTTTAAGTAATTATTTAAATATAAATTAGAATGCTAGTTTAGAAAATATTTAATCTATTAATATACTAATGAATCTTCTCTTTATTTAATTTTATCCTATAATTGATTTTAAAATCTATTCTTTAAAAATAAATCTTTCATTAGTCAAAGATAAATAGTTATATTTTTTTAAACCATTTTTGAAACCAATCTTCTATTAGGATATGCAATACTGGACAAGTGTCACGCCCCAGAACAAGAATATTAGACAAATCAGGCCAGTTATGTATACCAGAGTACTCAGCACCCCAGGTTTGGGACTCGTCTCACAGTATCGGTATTTATATACGGATACATATTTGTAGAGTATTTCATATTTTCTTGGTTTTCGGAATGCTTTAAAATTTTCCCAAAACTATAGGTTTTCTCCTTGATCGGAATACCGCCAGTATACTGGTGTATACCGACGACATACCGTCCGGACAGATTTTCTACACTTTAGATATTTTTGATTTTAGATATTTTGTGAATAGTGTTTCCGATATTTTCATGAATAGTGTTCGAATATTTTCGTGAATAGTGTTTAGATATTTTCGTGAATAATGTAGATGCACCCTATTATCCAATAGATATTTGGTTTTGTTTGAATGGCCATCATGATTGACCTAGATCTTGACATGGATCACCATCCGATGGTCAAGATTAATTTTCCATTCTATATATACCCTTTTACTTTCTCTCTCCATCATTTTTCACTCTTTCTTCCTTCCCTCTTCACTTTCATTTCTCTTCCTCAAGTTCTTAGGAAGGCTTGGTCTTGAGGCCTAGAGTGTGGTTTCGTACCACTCTTGGTGGTGGAGTAGAAGATTAGGTTTGAAGCTTAACCTAGGTAAGTACATCTTGCCAAATCCATGAACCATATTATTTTGTTGTCATTTTTATTTTTCTTTGTGTTAAATGCTTAGAATTGCCCTAAACTCATTTTGTTAAGTATATGTTCCTTATGATTCTCGTCTATATGCATGTTTCTAAATTTGGTTAGAAGTAGTTCTTGATTTTCTGTTAAAATCTAACATTGACTTAGTAGAAAACTCGGTATCAAGAGTGATACTGGTGTTACCATCATGGATCTTGGTCACATATGCATATATGAGGCCCTCATCTATTTGTATACCATGGATTTTGAGTTTGGTAGATATCAGGACCCGTTTCGGCATCCCGAGAACCTATTTTCGGAGTATTTTGAGGTATTGATCTATCAAATATTTTAATTTATGAAAACTAATACTTCCATGTTGTAGAGAATTCAATTCTATGCAATTTTGACTTTTAAAAATCGAAATTTCAATCTAAAATGAAGTTTTTATGGCCGAAACAAGTTTTGGCAAAATCTGAGATTTTGTTGCTGCCTAGATAATCGAAATTCCGACGGAATGCCGAAGTATACTGACGGTATACCGATTTTCTGTCCAAAAACTTTCTATCTTTGGCCGGAATACCACCAGTATAGCGCAGTATACCGCCAGTATACCAAATTTGGCTGTTTTAGGCTGTTTTTGTCTATTTTTTTCTATTTCTGTCCATTTTTGTCCGTTTTTGATATTTTCTTCGACTGTAATAAATTCTTAAGATGATTAGATGACCTTGTACACTTATAATGATTTTACACCCTATATACACTTCATATTAGCTTATGTTCATATGTTCCTCTATACTCCCTATGTAATGCTATCCTCTTCCAGATTTATTGTACCTTACAGTCTATGTCATGTCCAGTACCTACTTGATAGTGACCCGTCGTGGTGTACTCTTGAACGTGTCTTTTCCTAGCTTACATAATAGTGGCCTGTCATGGCAGACTCTTGATTTTAGTACATGTCTAGCTCCTTGATAGTGGCTTGTCGTAGCGCACTCTTGTCTTGATTTTGTCATGTCTTGTTGTGGCTTGTTGTAGTGCACAATCTTGCTTGTCTTGTCCAGTCTTGCATGTCTCATGTCTAGGATGGGTTCTGCGGAATGCCACACCCGGAATCCTAAATGAAAATGTTAGGAACTATAAAACTAGCTTGATTATCTAGATCATTGGGAGGTGAGGATTTTCCAGTTACATGTTGCCCCTTTGGTCCTGGTCTTATATATATACATAGAATTTGGAGCTATCTGTCATAATGAGCACTTTTCCAGCATACCGTCGAGTGGGGAACTTCTCTATGATACATGTATCTTACTACAGTGTGGCTGTTATACTTGTTTTTCTTTTGGCTTGGATTATTCAGGTAGAAGCAGGCAGGTAACTGGAATCGAATTTCTCAAACTTGCATATGTTAGTAATTAGGATTGTGGCAACCTTAGTTAGCTAAAGTATCAAGCCATACTCATTGCTTGGCCGTGATTGATGGATGAAGTCCATTCCTGTCTAGTCTAGTCTTTCTCCAGTTTATTTTATTACAGTACTTAGCTTCCTGTCATTCCTTACATGCTATTCTTCCTACTACATGCTCGGCTTCACCACATGCTCACATGTCCAGTTTATTCTATATATTCACTTGCTATCCTTCTTACATGTTTCCAGTTTCTTTTCGTAAACACTATGGTACCAATTTACTATTCTAGTCTCATTTACTGCTTTATCTTAGAGATGTTATAAATTATATGCTGATTTTAGTTCATAGGTACTTGCTATTGGGGTTCTGACCCCACTGGTTTTGTGTTGACCAGATTTAGTTGAGGAGCCCGAGGATCTTCCGGACCTTCCACACGATGGTGACCATCTGGAGCACCAAGGGGCTTGAGTGGGTGTTCTTTCTCTGACCCACTCTTTTTTTGTACATATTCTTTTGAGACGTTTAGCCACTGAGCACGTATTTTGGACTTGACATTTGGCCTACGGGCTTAGACATGATGTTATATTTATAGACTGCAGCTAGAGCTGATCATGTATTACTTAGTCTTGCTAGTTCTTTATTTTGTATTACTAGCTTCATGATCATCTATATATTATAGTTTGGGACGCTTTACTGTCTTCTATGCATGATGATAATATTCTTGTACCTTATTTCTTATCTGAGACTGAGATATCTAGGATTTTGTGGCCTAAGATTGACTGTTGGTTTGTAGCAGTGACCCCCCATCTATACAGCTTATACATTGTTTCGGAGTACCGGAGTACTTTGGTATACGTAGCTGGCCTAGTCCATTTCTACTTGCCAGTATTTTGGTTCTGGGACGTGACACTAGGATACGGTCAAAGCTGTCAAGATATGAGAGTTACTACTACAATCCAACAATCAATCCTAGGTCAAGCAATCATAGGTATCTCAATCACAGTCAAATATACAACGTACAAGAAGTACGATCATTCTAAATAAAATAGTAAAGCGTCCTAAACTATGTAAACATAGATGATCATGAAGCTAGTAATATAAAGTAAAGAACTAGCAAGAGTAATAGTCATACATGATCAGCTCTAGTTGTAGTCTAGAATAATGCAAATCATGTTTAGGCCCGTTGGTTAAATGTCAAGATCCATGAGCTAAATACATGTTCGGAGGCTAAACGCTACAAAAGAATAATGTACATAACTAGAGGAGAATGAAGTGAATACCCACTCAAGTACTCTAGTACTCTGGGTGCTCACCATCAAATGAAAGGTACAGAAGATCCTCTTGTTCCGCTATCAGATATGGCTAAACAAAATCAGTAGGGGTCAGACACCTAATAGCATGTACCAAAAATGAAGCCAAACTATAAACTAAAACCAACAATAACTAACATAACAATAAATAGAAACAAAAATAAGTAAATACGGATCGAAACTCGTGCACTACCAATGTACTCATCTCGAGAATAGAAAGGACAATAATTAAAATAACATGGGACATAAAGGAAACAACATATGACATAATATAAACTGTGGACATGTAAAATAAAAGGGAGCATGTGAACATGTAAGATAAACTGGACATATGTGTTTGTAAGGTAACCGGAACATGTAAGCTTGTAAGATAACCGGGACATGCAAACATGTAGGATAATTGAGACATATAAGCATGTACAACATAGGGTCATGTATAGCTTGTAAGTACTGAATATGATGACAAATGACAAAAGGACTTGGGAACTATTACAGAATCGAATTACAACTCGTATACAAACAAGAACCGAGGTTGCAACCCTTCTCCTGAACAGAACTTAGCCTCTAATCATTCGTCAAAATAAGTAAAGCAAAGAAAAGAGCTAGATAAGATAAGACGAGACTAGATATGACTGGACTGGACTCCATCCAACGATCATGTCCAAACAATGATTACGGCTTGATACATTAACTAACTATGGTTATTACAATCCTAATTACAAATATATTCAGTTTA